>JAODVQ020060633.1:0-18626 GCA_025400075.2 Phenganax stokvisi
CTTACAGCTTGTGTGTATGGAGACCCACATATTGTGACACTCGATGGACTCAAGTACACTTTCAATGGAAAAGGGGAGTACACTCTGATTAAGATGGAAGGAGATTTGTTCACATTGCAAGGAAGAATGATAGAGGCTACTACTCTGATTGGTATCGGTGCCGATGCTACGGTATTCTCTGCAATAGTGGCAAAACAAAATAATTCCGACACTGTACAATTTGAACTGAGTGAGGATGGAATCAATGCACTTGTCAATGGAGCAGTTGTAGACTTTTCTGATTCTACCGAACAACCTTTTACCGGAGTTACAGTCATAGATAGAGGTGCTGCAACCCTCTCTGCAATGTTTTCTAGTGGCATTGTAGTTGAAGTGATGCGTGAGAATGACATAATCTCTACTGTGCTCGTAAGCATACCTAACAGTTTCCAAGGAACAACCACAGGGCTAATGGGTATATTTAATGGTAACACCACTGATGATCTAGCTCCAAGATCTGGAGAGAGCATTGGAGACCCGATATCACCTGATTCCTCTCTACAAGACATTCATCAACTGTTTGGAATAACATGTATGTGAATTGTGGTCTATTAACTCTTAAACTATGCTACGAGTGTCACTGGTGTGATATAGCTTTTTAACTCTCTTCTTATTGAATTTGTGACAAATACAGTTAACTACGTATGTATGTTTAATCAAATTTTAATAATTGCAGGGATTCTAGGACCAATGGACGAGAATTTATTTGTCTACTTGGATGGAGAAAACTTCACTACCTACTATGACCCTGACTATACTCCTACATTTGAACCAAGTTTTGAGGACGAGGAGTTGGAGGCAATGGCTCAAGAGATCTGTGGAGACGACCAGTTCTGTTTGTTTGATATTGCAGTTACTGAAGACATTAACCTTGGTCTCTCGACGCTCAATGGCAGTGTTAATTTTGATGCAATTGTCAATATCTCAGCTCCCAGTAAATCCTACTGCACTGTGCAATGAGTGTAACTAATACTAATCTTCTATTTCAGTTACATGTGAACCTGACTGTGAGAATGGTGGAGCTTGTGTGTCTAAAAATACTTGTGTGTGTTCGGAAGTGTATACCGGACCGTACTGCTCCGAAATGTGTAAGTCCCTATTTCATCACAAGTCAGTTATCTACCATACAACACTCTGCTGCTAACAGTAATTGGGGAGTGTGAAACTAATCCATGTCAGAACGGTGGAACCTGCTCTCTTATTGGAAACAACTACGTGTGTGAGTGTCCAAGAGGTTATCAAGGTGTGCGTTGTGAAATAGAACCACTTTTTATTGGTGAGTTCCGTACTAATCTGTGGTAGAATGTTTGTAATCATTATCTTGTCAGATTGTGAGTGCTCAAGAGACATTGAATGTTCGATAAGTGGCCGCTTTGTTGGAAACGATCTTTTGAAAGTGTAGGAATAATCTTTGTAATATATACAAATGTACTCATTGCTACTATAGAGTACCAGCTGGAGATGTATTGAATTGCCTAATAGCATTTGATCCTGATTTAGTAGGTCCTGGGAGAGTTGAAGTGTAAGTGGAAAACTCTTTTACTTTGTGTTTACCCATGCCTACTCTAAACACAGAGATAATAATCTGGTGAGTGACCATATTTTCCTCTCTCCTGGATCACTGGCCTTCTTGGACAACTTGGGAGTTGCTGAGACAAGGTAGGAGTTCCCAGTAAAGTTTAGTCTCTAAGAAACTGTGCAAGAATGATTAGCTTTTAAAAACCCTTACAGGAATGATTACACCATGTGCACAATTGATGAAATTTTCCTCTCTTCACTTCCTACTGGGTAAGTATCAGCAGCATAATTCTTGCATAAGTTATAGTCAGACTAACTCCCTCTACTTTATGGGACATGAATTAGTTAACAGATACATATCAACCAAAGCTAAGCCACCCAGGACAATTGAAAAGAATATGACTTAAACCCATGACACCCAGCATTCCGTGCTCTTTACCAACTCTTAACTGTGGTATATGAAATTAGATATTATAGTCAACCCACAAAAATAATTTAATATTAATAGAGATTAATAAAGATTAATAGAGTTGTTTCAGCTGACATAAGAGCCTCACTAGGAGGAAATGAGAGATTGTATATACTCTAATCTACTTAGTAGTTGAACATACTATCCATGCCCTCTGCCCACAAGATCTCCTACTGATGCACTTGGTGAAATGGAGGCCAAGTCACTCATCATTCAGTGAGTCAATGATTTACAGTATATTATGTAAAGTAGTCATTCCTGTTTTCCTCAAGGTATATGGAAGAAGACGGTTCCTTTCAGTCTCGAGAGCTATCAATCGCTGATATTACAAGAATGTAAGTTACTACGTATGTAGTTCGTCTTCTCCTTGAACGAAAGAGGTTTCAGCATGCCATTGCTACTTTAACAGGATCAGTATAAAGCTCTCTACCGTAAAACCATTCAGATTATACTATTGTATGTTTCTCCTATAGTATCAATGACAGAGACTATGACTTGGAGGGTACCTTGAGTGCTGCGAATGCCTGCTCTTTTCAGCATCTAGTCTACTGGCTGGCTAATGAACCAGACAGTGATGATGGAGGATCAGGTGATGGAGTGAATGGAAGTGGAGATGATCTACTGGGGCCAGGTGCCAGTGGTAGTGGGATGATGGATAATAACGAGGCTCTGTCTGTCAGTATCTCTGATGTTGTATGCAGACAGACTGACACTGGACATAGTGATATTGTATTCCCTGTTACATGCACATAGATAGTAAAACTAGCTATTTAGAGGAGAACTCTATATTTTGAAACTAAACATAATTTTACATTATAGCTATCCTGTAACAGCAGCAAAGTGCTGAATGCTATATAATGGGCTTACAAACCACAAGCCATTATTGACTAACAAAAGCTCTATATAGATGTATATAAAAGGCCACAGCACCAGGTACACACAACAGCTGTATTTCTGGACAAAAGCCCTCTGGACTATATCTGGGCTATAATGAAAACTCAATCTCTACCTCATCCAAACACACACACTTTATTTGAACATTGTTTAATAGATGCTCTACATAGGGATACAGAGCCTGAGTCAAGCTCAGATCCAGCAAGGATAACAGCTCATAACCACTGGCCAAAACGAAAAAACTAGGCATCGGAACAAAACGATTTTTAATACAGTTATAGATTAGGGTGTTCTGATAGTGTATACAAACCTGAGTCATAGCACTTGTAAAGAATTTTTTTGAACTGTTTTCATGGCCTTACTTATACAGACACATACATAAACAAACACAGCAGCACTAAAGTTACCCTTGCTGCGCTCACACACCAAAGGTTAATAAGTATACCTAGTACTACCCATTTATTGCATGCTTAGTTAAGTAGCAAGGCAATGGAATATTGTAAGGTAATAAATACGGAAGGGTGAAAAGGTCCACACACACATGCACACACACAAATAGATGTCTATGTTGAACTCAGATCAGGTATCAAGCAGTCAAGTCATCACCAATACCTATTCATTAGAGCTAATAATAGCATAGCCTTCTTTGTGCCATGCACTAAGATTTCTGTTTTTTTAAGTCTTGCATATCTGTTGTCCCAGAGTTCCTGTTATAGTATAGAGTAATTCAGTAAACAACCATTTTTACAGATTACATCTATGAAATATACATTTTTATATTTCTTATAATAACACTATAGAATTCAATTTGATTCTGTTATACCTAGTGCTTGCTTAACATTCTATATAGCATATGCTATTATGTTACAATTCAATTTTATTACGACGAGCTTTAAAGCAAGCCAACACACATCACATGAATAATTGTCAGTCCCTGTGTATGCAGCTACAGTCTTATTTGACTGATTATAGTAGGAGAATTTACCTGATGAGATATGAGGTGTTGCTGTGCAGTTATAAGTATGCCTATATAATTATAATCATTGTATATATGCTGAACTTGGATCAGGTATCAAGCAGCCACATCATCAGCACATACCTTTATTAAGAGCTATAGAAACAAAGCCCTCTTGGTGCCATACACTAGGATTTCTGTTTTCACGCCCATGACAAGGTTCCCTTACCAAATTACCTCAACTAATAAGTATCGGTATACTGGTGTTATGATAAGTAAAGCACAAAAGCATTATAAGTAGCTTTTGTATGATAGAGTTGCAAGTTTGTGACAGCTCTTGGCCATGTTGGTTGCCTGGTAGCTCCGCGTATTCTATAGCTCTCAGCCTTGCTGTCATCACTAACTATAAACATAGTAATTATGCAAGGAGGCTTCTGACACAAGTGTCTAGTTACAAGTCTGGAACTTGGGTAGTCATTTTCTAGATTACTCTGTTGTCCAGGAGTTCTTGCAGATATAGATACCTAGAGAGCGCGATAAATAAACTAGTCTATGTGCATGCGCGGAGACACCTACCACAAAATTATCTCACGGGATGCTACCGATGGTGGGTGGGTGGGTAGACTGTCGAAGCTGTCCAGTAGATATAATACGTGGATCGAGAGGCTGCTAGGAAGACGCATACAGACAAAAGCAACAAAACAAAATATGAAATAGACTCATAGGCGGCCATTATTCGCCGGAGTATTCCTGTGGTAAGCGAGTACAACATCCGACTGACTGCAACGTGCCTATATAGCACTTCAACAGTAGCTGTTAAACGAGAGATCCATATAATGCCCCGACTCGCTGTTAATCCGTAGTCTCGTACAGGAGAGAATTTGTCAGCAAAACACGCATGCGCATTAGCTCAGGAGGCCCGGATAACAATAATCATTAATGAGGAGCATTCAAACAAAAATAAAACAGAATTAAAGCTACTCTGAGAGATAGCTTGCTAAGTAAAATTGTTAATTCCAGTATCTTAAAATGAATTCTATAATAATGAAGTCTACACTATTATGAACTGAGAGAGAGAGAGTGCAAACAATCTTTATCCAGTCATCACTGCAATAAAAATGCAAAAACAAGTGACTTACAATTGTGTGAAAATTCAGACCGGTAATTTTGTGTAATGTAAAATATGTAGAGAAGCAAGTGTAGGTATAATATACTATTATAATATAGAAACTTGGGAATGGAACTAACTTTATAATGCATTGAATGCATTAGCATTCTAATGATTTTTTCCACTTAACAAACGGGCTGATAGCGTGATTGAGTAAGGTAATTTTTACCAGACAAATTCTCATCTCAGCACATCCTGCTCCGCTTATAATGGTATTGCTTGAGGTATTGCTAGACTACTAAGGCGTTGTTTGCTAGATTTCATTATGTATTTCAAACTAACATCTTGATAAGCCAAAAAATATATTTTGCATCAAGTTAGTTTGCAAGCAACATGGCGATTTCTATATACCACCATAGTATACATTGTTCTACAGACTAATTCTGTTGAATCAGCAAAATTATTATATACGTCATCCAATCTGTGTTGTGAAAATTCGTGGCTATGCTCACAAAGAAACCAGCAATTGCTTGAGGTACATGAATGTGATCGGGCGAGTTATATATTTGGTGAAAGAATTAATGCTCTATTTATGGAGATATTGGAAGAAATGATGGTGATGCGGAAACAATTTTGAGTGTGTACTGTGAGTACTATAAAAATAGTTACTATTATAATTATGAATAGCTGAGTGTGACAAGTTCTTACTACTATCGTTGTCGATTATTGTGATATTAGTAGTAATGTTTGACCCAATTATGGCAAATGGTCCAACGTCAGATATCGAGACAGTGAAATATTCGTTAGCCTCTGTAATATTATCGTCCATAATCATAACTGGAGCACAGGTTACCTCAGGAGCAACAACAAAAATGAAAAATGTGGTAGGTGGAGATGTATTAAAATCCTCTGGTGTAGCTACAGTGGAATATATAAAAGGGTGGGGGATGAGAGATAGGCACGACCCATTTAGCATTATGTAATCAGTAATATTTAAGGACAGTGAGATCAACAACTAACTACATACTTCTACTTTTTACAGCTCTATAATAACTTTCTCCAATAATGTCATTAGAGAGTTTAGTGTGCAATGAAATAGATGCATTATGCGAGACTACTATCTGAGCAAGTGAAACAGCTTCATCTTTAATAACAGCCACTACTATATACACTATGCTATGATATGCCTGGGATTCGTGAGCTCGGAATATCAGGGTATAATTATGGAGAAAAACAAGGTGTCGTTATTCATCACTATGTCTATGCAGAGTGATCAATCACAGACTAGAATTAATACACACTGACCAGCTGTGCCTTCAATGGTTGTCAGCTCAACTAACAGTGTTATATCCAATGATCCACTAACACCAGGATCTATACACACATCAATTGTCCCATTACCCTCATCCACCATATCCATTCCTGTGACCATATTGATCATTGCATCTATAGGTATATAAATGAGATGGAAGAGAGAGAATTTAAATATGCAAGCTATCTATATATAACACCTTTACATGCTCCACTATACTAGTCAAACAACTTTGTAAATTTGCTATTATAGCTAAGTATCTATAGCTCCTTTTTTCATTAGGCCTAACGATTTAGACATGTAATCATAATGTACTAGGTGAATTTCAAGTAGTAGTTACTAAAATTACAAAAACTTGTAATTTTATAGCTACAATATAAATATAATATGTGGGTAATGACTCCAACATTATGTTCTTACTATCATCATCAGTTATTGTGATAACAGTACTAGTGGTTGTTCCCTTCATGGCAAAAGGTCCGACATCAATTATGTCAACAGTGAACTCATGGTCAGCCTCTAGATCATCATCTTGCATTATGGTAACTGCTGTACAGGCTGTGTCAGAAGTGTTGAACTCCACAGTGAAGGGATCGGGGAGAATAAAATCATCTGTTTCAACTATACAATGAAATAAGGAAATAAGAACATGAGAGGAGAATGCCATAGCACAACAAATCAAACATCATTAGAGCAGTCATCATTCAGTCTCATCAAATATGGAGGTCGAAGAAATGAGACTGCTACTAGCCTATATATCCTGTGTTATAGGCTCTATTAGAAATGTAAATGAAGGGGGCAAGAAATGTGATCTTTAAATATGGGGCACAACTTCTAATAACACAGTCACTATTATGCTATGTCCAGGATTCGTGATCACAGTAAGCACAGGTAGCTATATAGCAATCCACGTATTGCATTAAACATGTTTACAGAGAAGAGAAGGTAGTGGCTTTTTGGTGTATGTAAAGCTAAATATAAATGGTAGAAATAGTATATAAGTATTCTGATGAGTTCCTAGAACTATAGTAGATGTTTTAGCTGAGATTAAAGCGTCTAAGCCCCTGATCACGTGAGATTCACTCCAGCTATCCTTACATAGAGAGTGTACCGACTCCCTATGTAGGCAAGGAATTAATGACATGAAAAGAGAATGAAAGTGAGTGATTTACGATACCGTAGCATTAAAAATCACAACAGCCATCCCTCAATCTCATCAAATATTATATGGACGTTGAGGAGATGAGACTGCTACTATCTAGCATATAATATCGTATGTCAGGGCTCTATGAGCCCTGTGAGCACAGGTAGCCAGCAACCCATCTAGTGTGTTTGGATATGTCAACAGGGAGGAGAAGAGGGAATGTGGTAGAGAGAGAAGTAAAGTATCATACACTCAGATATGGAATAACCCATCATGTAACTGAAAATATACAATTACTGACTAGCTGTGCCATTCATGGCATCCAGTGTAACTATCAGTGTTCTCTCCACCACTCCAACAACACCAGGATCTAAACACACTTCAACTGTTCCATCATTCTCATGCACTGCCTCAGTATCCATGACCATACTGACCATTGTATCTACACCAGATTAGAGAAACGTAATGTTTTTTCTAGAAAAACATATTTTGCAGTATACATACCATTATCCTCAGTGATCACAACATCGACTGGGTCAAGAGGTGGGATACAAGAAGAATCAGTGCCAGTAACCATGATTTGGAACATGTGATTTCCCTCATAGTTCAGGTCCTGTACTGTGTTAACAGTAATACAGCTTGTGTTACCAGATACATCACCGGGATCAAACATGACCATAGTTGAATTCAGTGAGAAATCGTCTCCTTCAACTGAGTAGGTGGTAATATTGAACATCAAGTATCACACTCAGTGACATAAATGAATTTAATCTAGAATGTTTTATATCATCCTAAGTTTAACATAAGTAGACTGTAACACATATCATTTTCAATGTCTAGTGAATTAGAGACTTCAATTAGAACTTTATGGTTAACAACCTACTTGCAAATGTTCCATTCATGCTCTCTAGAGTGGCAAAGACAGGAAAATCCAAAACAGCATCATTGTTTAGCACCAGTTCAACACATACTTCCACACTGTCACCTTCAGGTACTTCATATTGTGACTGTTCAAACTGTAGACGTGGAATACCTGCATTAAGAGAGGGAAGGGATTTAGTGACAAAGCTCAAGAAAATGAAAAGCAATGATGTGCAGAACTTCGGGAGTTGTGTGATTTTCCTCTGCCTATGCCGACCCCATGTTTGAACATGGATATACAACTGATAGTTGTTGACTCACTCGCTCTATTCAATGATTGGCATCTATGAGGCAGGAACATCTGCTGTGGTCACAATTGCACAAGAGTGTGCCTGGGCTTCAAGGGCTGTGAGTCGGGCCACAAACGCACACCAGCAGCTTGTTGTGCATGCATATCAAAAGCTAGTGTATATAGTATGCATGCATTAATGCTATGATACTAAGTGATACTAGCTCGTCAACTATGCCTTAGGAGCTCTTTATAATACTAATAGTGTTACAACTCACCCTTGTTGATAGTGATATTAAAGATATCATCAGGATCAAAATCAAAGGTTCCATCAGGCATAACATTAGTAATAGTGACATATACTTCTTCAGGGTCTTCGACTAAACTGTCATTTAAAATCTGAATACTGGTACAATTGTAGACTGGGAGAGAGGATCCTGCCATGAATGGTATATAATACAGCCCCTCAATATAGTCTGCAGCAGCTGTATTGAGATAAAATGATAATTATACGAATGTAATAAAAGCTTATTATGGCAGGATCTTTAAATTGAAGAGAAAGATTCTTTACTCTTAGCTAAGGCACAGCTTTCTGCACTGAGGTTAAGGTTTTCCATTACTTGGAATACTCATGAAATTATTTTGTTTAGCATACCAGCTAAAAGGAACATGAGAAAGAGAGAAAGAACAAGAACACCCCACACCCACAACCACAAATACACACCCAAAAGCATGTATATACATACAGCGCACACACCACATAAATACAGAACTCGCACACCAAAGAGCAGGACTCTGGGTGCCCAGCCTTGAGAACTGGGACGGTGGGTTAAAGAGTCTTTTATGGCTAGCCAACTCTCCCCACACACCCAGAGTCCGTGACTCAATATGCACATCTATGTCTCGCACCGTCGATCTACGCGGAGAGGCACACGTTACGAATAATGAGTGTAGAGCGAGGGCGTACGAGCTGATCTATCTGCCTAACGTCCGTAAATGGCTATCCATGATCGCACAGAAGTTGCAAAGTAAGCAAGGGGTGTGTCTCCATGGGTAAGTTATTGAGATTTTTAAGTGTTATATACAAGGAAGTTTCCAGATAACTAAGCGCGACACAACAAAAAGTTCTTGGATTAGTTACTTCGCACTAATGGTCTCGACAATTATTTGTTCCTGAGTTATATATGTATGTCTGATGTGAATAGGACTATATTAGCTCACATCACCAATCCTTATAATGCAGAGGGCAGAGAAAATTTAGCTAGGGCCATGATGGTAAATCAGATGAGATTAAAATCTTGTAAGACAATCACTATGACCAATTCTGCTACCGAGAATTATACCATTTCTACAAGAATAGTAACTAACTAGGGCTAGTGTGTAATCAGACTTCAATGAATTGATCCAGAAAAAGCAGAATAATCACGTGTGTAGGAATGGGCATGTCTCGTATAGAAAACAAAGAGGGAACAACCACAGAAATTCGGTGCAAGGTTTCTTTACAACAGTTTATGTAGCATTACAACAGGACGTGTAGCATTATACCTAAAGGCTATTGGGGCCCTAATTTACTCTATAGGCCAAAGTTATATTAAATTAAATTAAATGATAATTATGGCAGCACTCATGTGGTGTGGTCAGTGATGCAAACACACTACAAAAGACTTACTGGCTGAGTGACTGGTATCAGTAAGAGTGACTGTGATATCAGTACCAATTGAAGTGGCACCAGAATCACTAGTCAGCATCACACAGACAATTGCCTCATCTCCTTCATTCACCATATCAGTACTCTTAGTTGCGTTTATCATAGCAATTCCCACTGTGGAAAATTACATTGTCATAATATGGAATAATAGAACATAGAAGTGCTAAGTTACTTTATGATGAGATTATATGGGCATAGTTTACACAAAAAGCTGAGTGTGATAGTGTGGTACAAGTTCTTACTGTCATTATCAGTTATTGTGATATTAGTAGTAGTGTTTGACCCAACAATGGCGAATGGTCCAACATCATATATGGCAACAGTGAACTCATGGTCACTCTCTATAATAGTATCATCCACTATGGTAACTGTAGCACAGGCTTCAGCAGGAGAGGTTAACTCAACAATGAAGTTGTCAGGGACTGTAAAATCATCTATTTCAACTGTAGTGGAATAAAGGAAAAGTGAAAGCATGAGAGAGAGGCTTAGATAAGCTTAAGCTGAATTAACAAATTTGCATGCAGCTACGTGCAAAGGGGAACAATTTCCTGTCATGCCACATCATGCCACGAGGATAAAATTTGCTTCTAAATACTTGGCGAGGACTGCGCGGGATATTGTTAATCCAGCTTTAGACAGCATGCAATAGACCGGGAGGTTGTGAGATTTATCCCATTTATGGTGGCATTTCCAGAGGTTTTTCTCATTGCCGGACCTTCACCCAGGGTCATTTAATAATCCGGGAGAAGGAGTCTCAACTTGATGATAGGTACGTGTGACTGTTGGTGCTCCCCCAACTCAGCCCTACTTCGAGAGTCCCAGTGCACATGGGATCTCTCTCTGCCTAGATCCACTCCACGTTTGGGCAGGTAGCTATGCAGAGCTGATAATTGTTGTCTCTCTTGCCCTGTCCAATGGTTATCCTCATAAGGCGTTAAACATCAACTGGTAACCGTGATCACCATTGCACTATGGCTTTATTGGGTCCAGCTGACACAGGTGATGGGACCCAAGCAAGTTAGGCATGAGAGCAGAGAGAGAAAGCAAGCGATAATGAGAGATGAAGACAATTTATACTGAAGTAAATCATATAAAACACTAACTTTTTGAGACTTGTAAGACAGCAAAACAGGCCACTGTGTACTATACACACATTGCTTTGGACAATTAACTAACTAATTTTGATTTTATAATTTTGCCGTGTATAATGCATTCTAAAATAGAGATGAAAAAGAAATGTGGTCCCAATGGAACTACCAATAGATACCACAGTCACTGTTACCCGTGGTATGGTTAGGATTCACAGTGATTTATAACAGCCCACTAAGTTTGTTGGACATATATACGATCATAAAGAATATCAGAAGAGAGGAAATGTGTGATATATACATTAGGGTACAGAAAGAAGCAAGGCATCATAGTGACAGAGACTGATCAATCATTAACTAATGAAAAGCACTACCTTGACGTAATCACCGGATACATTAAATTTTGGCTAATGTATATACAGCTTATGATGCTCTCATAATAGAAATTTATATACCACAACCTAAGAGAAATGAACAGGATATCCCTGTGAATACAAACATACTCAGGATATCCCTGACAATGCAATCATAATATTTAGGCTATGCCTGAGAATGCAATGATATCGCTGAGAATCTCTAAGATCAGTTGGCTATTTAAGAAGGGCCTGTTAATCAGGCAGGTGGGCATGTCTTGCTGAAAGATTAATGCACTACCTTGAGAATCGAGAGGCACCCAGATGAACTGAATGATAAACCTGGACTGTTTAACACAGCCACTATCTAGCTCAGTCAATATGGCTGTCAATCACAACCAGGGCACAAATATTGCCATAATTCAAAGGCAAAACCCCATAAATTTTTTGAATTCATCGCACCAAGAGTACATACCCTCATTTATAGCATGAACTACGCTTCAAGTAGTGAAATGCTCCATTATGGACAGATAGACAGATAGACACACAAAAAGTAGGTACCATAAGCTCATATATACATGCTGCGAGTCACTTACCAGCTGAGTCATTAATAGCTATAAGTGTGACTGTCAGTGGTATATCCAATGATCCATTAACACTAGCATCTAAACACACATCAATCATCCTACCACCTTCACCCACCATATCCATTTCTATGACCATATTGATCACTGCATCTGTGAATGAGATGAAAGAGAGAGAAGTCAGGTTCATTTCAAAACGTTATGTTTTCTAGCTATCTAAATATTGGTTACTTGATGCTAGTAGAATTATTCTAACTATTTTCTAAATTTGCTATTATGTAGCTAGCTCTACACGTTTCTCATTAGCTACTACTACATACAATTAATAAGTGTATTGCAAGTGCTGGTTACTGAGTACACAATGAAAAGTACTAAAGTGCAAACCCTCGGGGGTTTCATGCTTCGACATACTCCTGAAAACCTTACATGACGCGAGCCAGCCCCTAGCCTAGCCAAAAAGGAAATCGAACTCAAAGCGCAAGCTTGCTGATTTATAGAAATGCTGTGCCTTACTTCTAGGCTATAGGACTCTAGAGCGACTGTGTATGGCAAAACCTGTATAGCAAACCTGAACTGTTTTAGATAACCTCGCATAATTGTGCCGCCCGGTCAATATGGCAGTCGGTCGCAACCAAGTTGTTGCTATTTATCTCTGGAACAAAGCATCTTCAGGCAAAACCCTAAAGTTCATCGCACCAATATGTAGCTTCAATTATAGCGCAAAGTATGCTTTGAGAAGTGGACAGACACTAATGTCCTGTTAGAGCTACAATAATATAGTTTCATAAAATACAACTGGTGGGTTATGACTCCAGCACATGTACTTACTATCATCATCTTCTATTGTGATAATAGTAGTAGTGTTGGTCCCCAGCATAGCAAAAGGTCCGACATCATATATAATGACATTGAAGTCATGGTCACCCTCTACATCATCATCTTGTTCTATGGTAACTGTTGTACAGGCTGTGTCAGAAGTGTTGAACTCCACAGTGAAGGGATCAGGAAGAATAAAATCCTCTGTTTCAACTGTACAATAAAATAAAGGCAAGGAAGTAAGGGCACGAGAGGAGAATGACAGGGAGTGATTTACGATAGCATAGCACAACAAATCAAACATCATTAGACCAGCTCCCCCTCAGTATGGTCGTTTAAGAAGCTACTATCTTATGTTAGGCTCTATTTATTAGAAATGTAGATGAAGTGGATAAGAAATGCAGTCACCAGTGGCATAGCCAGGGGGCCACAAGGGGCCACAGGGGGCATGTGCCCCCCTTTTTTCCAGTGTTACATTGATAGTACTTACAGTAGGCAACACAGAAAGATAGGTTATGAGATACTATATTGTTAACATAGTATGCCCGGTTATAGCTATAGCTGTTATTCACTCATAATCCTTAACGAAGGAGGCGAGCTGGTACAGCCTCGAAACCAGCCGTTCTCCCTTCTCGACCCCAGCCTGATTGGGGTGGGAGGAAACGGTCTGGCAACTTACTTGGCTTGAATGCGCACTGAGCGCGGTATTTGTAGAGTTCTAATTGTAATAATTAAATGTAATTGTAATTTGTAGAGTACTAATCTAATTGGCTATATTTTGGTTATGAAATCTATAGCCGGCCTACTTACCAAGTGTAGATACTATATACTTACCTAGCCTACTATGTTTAGGTTGGTAATTGCATTCAATCTAACACCCGGGCCAGCATTCCAGTGAGCGCTCCTCGTGTAGTCATCAGGCCAAGTCTTCCTCCCACTCACACACACAATTAGTATAAGGGAAAAGGGGCTGCGGCCGAGATGCGAATTCTACGCATAATTAGATTCATGGAACGCGTTCGCTGAGGGCCTATAGGAAGGAGTTTCAGTTAGCGCACACGGATAAGTAAGTAATTAATTAGCGCGTTTGGTTTCCTGGTTAAATTACTACAGTCATTACTATGGTAGTCTAGGGATTCGTGAGCCCAGTGAGTATAGGTAGCTCTACCAACCCAGTCTACCTAGTGTGTTGGACATGTAAACAGTGAGAAGAAGAGGGAAAGTGGTACAGAGAGAAGCAAGGTATCATACATACAGATATGAAATAATCCATCATATAACTGAAAATTAAAAATTACTGACTAGCTGATCCATTCGTGGCATCCAGTGTAACTGTCAGTGTTCGCTCTACCACTCCATCAACACCAGGATCTACACACACTTGAACTGTTACATCATCTTCGTCCACAGTATCTGTTTCCAGGACCATAGAGACAACAGCATCTACCAGATAATTTAGGAGACATGTTTTTCTAAAAAATATTTATTTTGCAGTATACATACCACTATCCTCAGTGATGATAACATTGACTGAGTTAACGGATGAGATAACAGAAGGATCAATGTCAGTAACAATGATTTGGAACATGTGATCGCCTTCATAGTTTAGGTCCTGCACTGTGTTAACAGTAACACAGCTTATGTTATTAGATGCACCATCAGGAGCAAATATGACCATTGTTTCATTCAGTGAGAAATCTTCTCCTTCAACTGAGTAAATGACAATTTTGTACATCAGGTATGACATATGAATACTAAACATAACTTCATCCTAAAAGTTTTTATCACCTGTATTAATTTTGACGTAAATAGACTAGTTACACACATTTTAAGCCTCAGCGCACATGCACAAGGGTTACGGTAGTAGTTATCTCTGTGTGTCTGTGTGTCTGTGTGTCTGTCCGCTGGCATGCCTGCTTCTATGTAAGCATTTACTTTTGCAATTTGCACTGTGTGCGTAGAGTGGCATGATTTTCCTAACCTTTTCTGGATTTGGCTAAATGTGCTTCATTGCGAAGATGAAGCAATTTTTATGTCTAATCTAGTCGCATTCAGCGGCCATTTTGTAGGCGTGAGTATATAGCATATAATATATGACTCTTCCTTTTTCAATCTGGCTTAACAGTTCTGTCTGTATATATAGCCTAGAGCTTAGCGTGTGGATAACAGCTCCGTCTCTATAGCCCAGAGCTTAGTGTGTTGTTATGTGGCAAAGTGAACATCTCTGGTGCAGGGTTTGACTCTTTCTCTAGTTTATTTTCCCCTAAATATACATGAAATGCAGGATGGCGCCGTTTCTTTATTCCGCGTGCATACGTGCGCCAGGGGTTTGCACTTCAGTGCTTTTATTTTAGTAATTTCAACGTCTAGTGAACTAAGGCCCTCGATTTTTATGGTATATAAAAAGAGAGATATTCTGACAACAACCTACTTGCAAACAGTCCATTCATACTCCCTAGAGTGGCAAGGATAGGAAAATCCAAAACAGCATCACTGCTTAGCACCAGTTCAACACATACTTCCACACTGTCACCTTCAGGTACTTCATATTGAGATTCTTCAAACCGTAGGCTGGGAACACCTACATTAAAATATAGAAAGGACTTAGGAACAAGGCTCAAAAAATTACAAGCAATACTATGAAGAACTCTTGGAGAGCATTAAGCTGAAGAGAAATATTTACTCTGAGAAATATTTTCTGTTATTGTTACAGACTAAGTATACACAAGTCAAGAGATGAGCTCACTCCCACTTGCCAATAACCTATATAGTACTTAGTTTAGCTATAATACCTCTTTTGACTATTAAAATAGTCCCTGTAGTTTCCTTGATGGTCTCCACACAATCACCGATATCGGTCACATCAGATTGCAGTACTGCTAGACTGTGCATGGTATTGTTTTTGTTAGTTTCCAGGCAGTCCACGATATCAGTCACATTTGTCTGTAGGATATCTAGCCTGTCGTTTGTATCATCAATGCCTGTCTGCAAGTCCACTAGGCTTTGCTCCGTGTCATTTTTGAAATCCTCAAGGCAGTCCTGAGTTTGTTCAACCTCTCTTCGTAGCGTGTAAAGTTTGTTATCTAATCGAGCACTCAGCTCATCAGTGGTTTGTTGGAGAATGACATACCCCACTTTAAGCATTCTGAGGTCATCTTTTACCATCTCCAAATCCTGGTTTTGTCTGTTAGACTCTGAGAGCAAGATTGTGATAGAACTTTGGATTTGCAGCAGAGTATCTGTAACTGTAGATTTGATGTGGTTGTAATTGCAAGGTATTAACGGAAATGTAGCAGTATAATATAAGGGCTGAATTAAGAAATGTTACTGAAGATAGAAAAAACCAATCAAGAACAGTGGCAGCAAAATAGTGCAATTTCACTCCACTTGTACTAAATATAGCTGTTATATACTGCTACACTTGCTAGAGCATGATTTATTTATTAATATGGTTGCACATTATTGCAAATCAAAGGTTGATCAATACCTGATTGTAGGTCAACAGAACAGTTACCATCAGTGGTGTCATCAGATGTAGCCTGCAACACAGAAATCGGTCCAAGTATAGAGCAGAAAAGGAACAGCAAGGCCACAAAATGCGGCATCCTGATAACACACAGGTTTAAGAAAACCTCCTCGTGAAATCAGCACAAAACTAAGGTCTGTAGGCAGCAAGCGGTACTTATCTAGTGAGGATCCTTACTATTTACCTCGGCAATACCCTTACCAAATTACATTGACTATACCCTTACCAAATTACCTCGACTAATAAGTCTTGGTATGTCTGTGTCATGAGGAGTAAAGCACAAAGCATTATAAGGGCCCCTATAGAATTGCAAGTTCATGACAGCTTATGGCCAAGTTGGTTACTTTGGTATCTCACAAGGTTATGGGAGTAACCATGCATGGTATTTGGTATGGTTTTGTTAAGGGAACTAATGCATTGCACTATAGGAGATATATATTATATATACACAGGTTTGTTCAATTACCTTGCATGCAATGTCATATCGTATACAGTTTTGTTTATATGTAAACAACAACAAATAGCCTCCTGCAATACATAATAATAAGGAGATGTGTACTCCTTTACCTCATATAACATAGGCATATGAACTAGGGGGGCAGGGGGGGCATGTACCCCACAAAAAACCATAACACGATAAAGAATACAATAGATAATTAATACGAGATTAGATCACCTATTGTCTGTGCTCCCCAACTAAAACTACCTTTCTCCTCCAAAGCTTGCTTCAAAGTTCACACACTATTTTGCTGCCATGGAAACCACACTTCATCTACATAGCAACTATATGCATTGAGCCACAGACACAATACATTTCTTCTATATACTAGTCAGTGACGGTCTCACTCTATATTGGATGACTCAATGTTGGGTACCCATGACGGCCATCTAAGTATCACTATATCTACAAACTAGCAAACTGTCTATGCTGAACTCAGATCAGGTATCAAGCAGTTACATCATCAGCACATACCTATTTATTAGAGCTACTAAAAACAAAGTCTTCTTTGTGCCACACACTAAGATATCTGTTTTTAAGTCCTGCATACTCCGTGGATGTTCCCTGTTACCCTGGAGTTCCTGTAGTGTATTATTATAGGAGTTCCAGTTGTATATAATTATATATAGCCAGTAGAGTGTAATAAGTAAGAACAGTTTTATTTTATGCATCTATGAGGGATATATTATAATAACTAATATCAGAGTCATTGGTAATATACAATTAAAATTGATTACAGTTCAAGTTATGCTAGGGTTGACTAGGCTACTCATGAACTAGAATGTATAATAATTGTATGCTATAAGACTTTAACCTAACCTACAGTTGTGTTGCATAAATCACTATGCTTTCTATATAGCTTGGTTGCTGTTATGTTATAATGCAACTTTTATTATGGCGAGCTCTAAAGCAACCCAACACACCAACACAAAACATAATTAGTCACTGTACATGCAGCTGTAGTCTATTCTTAGTACGATGATTTGTTTAAATGTAAATGAGGTGTTGCCTTGCAATTATAAGTATGGCTAGTACTAGCTATAATCATTGAATGAGAATAACAGAAATAGTGTAGTTGTAGAGCTACTAAGGGCTACAATAGAATGTTGTAAGTAATAATGGCAGAGAGAAAAAGCTGCACAGACACAGATAGATGTCTGTGCTGAACTCACATTAGGTATCGAGCAGGTATATACATACATCATCAGCACACATATATTTATTAGAGCTACTAGAAACAAGGCCTTATTAGTGCCATACACTAGGATTTCTGTTTTAACATCCATGACAAGGAAAGAAACCCACAACTATTAAGTATTGGTGTTTCAGTGTTAATGATAAGTAAAGCACAAAGGGGCTCCTGTATAAAAGAGCTGCAAGTTTGTGACAGCTCTTGACCAAGTTGGTTGCCTGGGTATAGCTTAACGTATAATAGCTATCAGTAAACACAGTAATTATGCAAG
>JAODVQ020060844.1:0-18621 GCA_025400075.2 Phenganax stokvisi
GCTTAGAATAAATAAAAAGTCATGGTGAAAAACCACAAATGTTATACTAAAGTTAAAGTGGACGCGTTGTAGAAATTACATCTATTTGATTGTGTATGGTTTTGTCTTTTCTCTTGGTACTTTTTTTGTATTTGAAATGGGTGTAACTACTTGGGATGGACTTCAGTTAAATTAGCATATACTGAGGGTATGCCTTTGAGAATTTGGCCAAGACTTCTCTAGAACTATGCCTTTCATCATGTGTACGCCATACTGGAGGTGCTGCTTCCCTCTTTCTTATTTTTAAAGTTTTTATTTGAGTTTTGGTTTCCTAATTAAAGCGTAAAGCTTTCTGTCATTTGTACTCTGAAAACGTTGCCGGGCAACTTGATCGGCTTACATTTGGAAATCATTAACTAACGTCCCATGAAATGTTGCGAGACCAACTATCAGTACGTTTTTGTGTATTAGACGTATATATCTCTATAAAGTATATTCAAAGGCTCAAAGCAATCCTTACCTCAATCGATTTCATATCATGTGTGGACATTTCCAAATTGATCTGGATAATTTGCGGCTCATTGATTAATATAAACTCATATTGCTTGCGATATTTGCTTTGAATAAATGAGAAGATATGCGCCATGTTGCTATGTTATGACAAGCCTTAAGTAAACTTAGTACTTATTTTTTAATTTTCAATCAACCACCCATGGTGTAACTCTCATAGTCGATAACTAGTGCTAGCTAGCAAACTCTGCTGCACATGCAGGGCCTGTTGTACGAAGCCTGTTTAATAGTGGATAAGTCAGTATTTAAAAACACTTTCTGATATCTTGCGATTCTTTTAAATCCGATGTTGTGTGCTAAACCTAATTTATTGTTAGATATATTGAAAAATTGCAGTTTGGCAGTGCGTGTACAAAGCTAAACACGCTTCTTACAACCGGCCCCTGTTTTTTTTTTACGATAATTTAAGACACAAACTACAGTAGTTGACTTCGTTTTAATCAAAAATATGTTGATATAGTATTGTAGCATGTTGTACTTTGATAACTTTAGGCCATTGTATGGCCTAGGGTTAGGGCTTTGCCATGCCCGTATATTCTTGAGTGGTTTTTACCAATGATTGAGAGGGAAATGTGACAAGATTGAAAAAACTTCAGAAAAAGGAGGGCAAGGGTTAAGTTGGTAATTTGCCTGGAGGGGTCCCCAAAATCACTGGAGAGGAAAGAAAATATAGAAGTTAGAAAGCCAAAACGAACTGTTGCTAAGCGTGCCCAAAAAAGTTTGGGTGGCGCTGAAAAGAATTACTCTGCTGTACAGAAAGTGCATTGGTTATATTTACATTCCAATATGCTTCAAATGTTATTATTTCGAACGATTTACTAAGTTCTGAACAGTCCAAAAAAATGCAGAAGATTACTAGTAAAGTTGATCTGCATGATAATTTCAGTGAAATGTTAATTTCATCGGGGCTTTTGTCTCATGCAAATGGTAAATCGTGTATGATAGGCACTGAATTACAATTATTACATTATGGACTCTGCGCTTATAAGACAAGACAACAACGAAAGCGTCATTAACGTAAAGGCCGAAGCTGTTAACACTCTTTGATTAGTAAAACAAAGGCACCGGCTGCAGTCCTGTGTATGAACTATGAATAAATTGTGGGTTAACTATTTAGCACTGCGTATCGAATAAATTAGAGCATGTGTGCGGTTGATTGAAACTGAAATGAGAACTCAGTTCTAAGAACAACTTTACTTCAGGCCTATCAAAATTTTCATGCATCCACTGACATATATACATTTGGACTGCTTGCTTGGCGTCAAAAAGCGTATATGGCTGAAATTATGAGAGTGTTTCCTTATGAAGTTGGCTGCTGACCAGTATTGCTCACTTTGGTCACAATACACACATATTTGTCAGCCTGCGTGACTTTTCAAATGACCACGCAAGCCTCAAGGCAAAAAGCATAGAGCAAGCAGTCCAGATGTATATGTCAGTGCATGCGTCACGGATATTACTTTTTCATTCCCGAAATAGGTGACGTTGATTGAATGCTAATGAAATGACACTATAAGTTGTGAATTTGGGTTTATTGTAAACATTCTTTGGGTTCTTTGTGGTGATTATCGATTTTTGAGAAGCTGAAAACAAACGGCCTCACTTATTCATGTCTGTTTCTTCATCCGTACGAAGAATGTATAACAAGAAACAATGAACGAATTTCGAAGAAAGTTTACAACGCAATGATTGCAAAAAGTTAAATCATGCATGAGATATCTATGGTTTAACATGTCTTTTTTGCAATTTGAAGAGACTGTAGCATGAAAATTTATGCTAATGACAGCATTAGATTGTTATCGAATTCATGACAAGTACTCAGAGCCCTATCAAAACACATTGAAGGGGATATGTATGTAAGCATGCCTTTGGGCCCATAGGCCATAAATATTGCGATCGATTTGCGTGAATTACTGCAAGTAGTCAACATGAGACCTTTGCTTTGTAAGTTGTTTTGTTTTTTGAAAAGTAGTTGGATAAACTAAAGCAGACTAAAAGAAAATCAATGAGCGTGCATGATAACCGAAGTGAAAGGTCTGCAGTCACATGAGTGTCTCAAACTGTTCAATTACTCATTTTGAGCAGTAGTAATCAGAATGTATACTAGCTACGTGTGCTCCACGTGTTCCGAAATGGTGCCAATAAGAATAAAGAATGAGCACGCGCATTTTTCTAAATCATTCGTTGTAAAGTAACTTTCATTATTTTTTGTTCTGGAACATTAAAATTACTTCAAATGTTCGAGAACAATATTAAGCTGGTCATGGAAAGGTAAAGAAAATGGACCCTTTTGCGTACTTGATTTGATAGACTAATCCTGCAGCTGTTAGAAAAAGAAAAATTGATATGGACAGTGTTTCACTTTCTACAGATTCAAAAAACAAGAACCGGCATGCAATTACATTCTGTTCACGACTCGGCCACCAGTGACTGACAGTTATATATACACTTTGATATTGAAGGTGAATTATGTTCGCAGCTGTCTGCAAAAGATGCCGTAAAATTTACAGAATGAAGCTTTGGAACTGCAAACAACTATATTAAGGTGAAGAACCATGAGCGAGCGTTGAGCACTAAAAGCAGTCGTGACCACCTGCTTTCGCAGCTTTTGCCCTAATGGAAAATGGCTCACACTGATTACGGTGATTAAAAGCAATGTAACATAATGACCGAAATTTGCAGAGAATTATCGGGGTTCCTTTAAAACTTGCAAAGTCGAAAACACAAAAAAAGTTTTAACGGTAGTTAAGTTGGCTTTAATGTCCACTCCTACAGTATGCGTCTCTACATGTATATTTGATCACTACAGGTGATTCACTGCCCCTGGAATCGCCATAATTGCAAACAAACATCTGTAGACGGTACTGAGACGGTATCACGATTGTTAGATTCAGAATATGTATGATGTTCAGCATAATGTACGATCTACTATTGTTGTTTTGTTGAAATTAAAGGTCTTCACAAAAAGTTAAGAACAATATCTTTTAAATCTTCTTCACTTAATTGCTACCTATGCACCAATCATGGAAATAATATGCGTAGACTTTTAGAGGAACATGTTTCCTACGCACTGTTGTGGCACAATTGTTGAAGAAATCCCTCGCCCCGTCCCCCCTACTCAATGTCGGTCATTGTACAGGCACTAGGTGTAATTTTATGCACAAATCCACATCGGTTATGGGGGAGGGGGGAAACATTTGAAATAATAGAAAGTCTACAAATTAATTTCCATGATTGTGTATACCGCAAATCCAATTTATGTAGTTTTCTATGGGACTGAATACCTAAGGGCCTGTTTATATGAAAGGCGGGACGGGACAATGAACGGGATCCCGGCATGTATGTTTCTGTTTCATTTTCGCCTTGTGATTACATGTAAGCGGGACATTTTTCGTCCCGTTCCGCCTAAGATCCCGCCCGAAGCGAGACGTTTTCTCCATATAAATGGTTCGTCCCGTCTACCGGGACAAATTTGCATATATAATTCTTTGCAAATTCATACGTCCTGGGTATTCCAGCGAGAAAACGACCCGTGTACAAAGCAATCATGTAAACGCGCGATGAATATCGTCCCGTCCCGGCAAACGTTCCGTCCCGCCTTCCCATAAAAACAGGTCCTAACAGTTGACAATATGCAACAACCTACTTTTATCTTTCTGAAAATTCTGATATATCTGTTGAATATCAAGTAAAGTGGAGAATTTGTAGATGTAATTAACAATTGGTCGAAATCGAATCGCATTCTTCCACCGGCAGGAACTGCTATGCATGCAAGAGAAAGTGATTTCTAGCTCGCCTTCTACTCGCGGATTTGTATTTCAGATTACCTGGATTTGAAGACAATACATTTATATATCTTACGTGAAGCCACTAAGTCAATTACGTTTTCCCTGGCTCTTATAATAAGTTACACTAACGCATAGTTCTTTGCATTCTCTTGACGTGAATAATGAAGTTTTACAGTTCGAGCACTGAAAGAATACGATTAAGACAAAAGATTTACAATCGCCATATCTTGCCGCAGTGATGCGGGAAATGTACCATTTGAAACGTGGCGTGGAACGCAACTTGATATTTGACTGGCAGCAACTTTTGAAGTTCAATTACCTTTTTTACGCACTGTACGGCCTTTTAAGCCGTGTTTCTGTATGTTCGTAACTATCGTAAAGGCTCTCTATTGCTATGATCTTAACTGTTGTAAACGAAGAGTCACAACATCAATCTCTCAGCAGCCAAAATATTCTCTCTTCCTTACAGTAAATCTCATAGAAACACCTACTATCTAATAATAATAGCTTTGCTGATAACTAGTTTGATACTTTCTGTTTCGGTTGTTTAGAATTATAAAGATCATGACTCCATTTTTACGATACGTTTGGCTATATAGAAACCAGGCTTTAACAACCAGAAATCTCAAAGAATCATCTTAAATCTTTTTGAGTTAGTAATAATCATTTCGTCAATGGTTAGCATAAAATTGTTGTATATCGGCATTTCCAACTATATGGAAACCAGAATGAAGAAATGCAATCTTTTTAGTCTAGGAGTCCTGGAGAGCATCCACGATATTTAGATTAGCTGCAATTTCCTCAACAGGAAAATTATCTACCGTGGCAGACATACGAATAATTTTCTTGTTTCTGTGCTTGGGCGGAGTGCCGGGTGGCGTGGAGCATGGGGACTGGCGCATTGGTGTCCCACTTCGTGGGGACGACATTGGGGAAAGAAAAAGTCCGCCATAACTATGCGGTGGAATTGACGACATGACGTCAAGAATGCAGGGTTTTCGTGGTGAAGTTGGGCTTCGTGAAACGAAGAAGCATGGTACCGGTGTCGGGTTCGAGTTCGGTTCAAATTTGTAGTCCGAGTCTTTCAAGTATCTGCAACAAACATGAAGGTTGCGTTACGTAATTCTTAGCGAGAGTAAATATTAGCGTTTAATATGTACTTTGGACATATCGCAAAGATTAATTTCAATATATCAATAAAGGCTATCCATGCATAATCGAAGGAAGGAAAACGGTTTAGATCCCCAAAGTTTCTGTTCTATACTTTCTGAATGAGCACTTTCATTTTCTATATTTTGTTACTTGTGCAATCTTTACATTGCGCTCCCAATGTCTGAGGATTTGTGGGTCTTAATGTTTATTAAATAAATTATTGTCACATTATTGGAAGTTGGTGCGCACTAAAGGTAGCTCACACGTTACGTCACTGACTCACTGTCGGCATATTTAATGACTTTGACAAAAGATTTTCCTTGTTTGAAATGCATACGTCATCTATCGTGGCGAAAATTGATCTATTTGTTTTTTGAATCTCAAGAGAATGGTGGTGTAACACCTATAGCCAAGATTATCTAATGTGCTAGCGAAGCTCAAATGGAGGAATACGCGAACACTCTTCAGAGTGATGTACCTCAGACTTGCAAATCTGATTTTGTTAAACACTTACTTCCTCGTTTCGATGCTGACGTTAATAAACCCAGGTTTACTGCCCGACTCTGCTTTGTTTGCAATTCCAACTGTAGCTCCAAAAAGGCAATACCGTGGCATCTTTTTCCCAACTACACCAGCCATCACAGGTCCGGAGTGGACTCCGATGCGAATCTGGAATCAGAACGCCTTTAACGAAAGATCGTCTTTACATCCTATCCAACATACGTCACACATTGGTTTCAAAAAGCAGTGCCCCCCCCCCCAAACAGGGTAAGCTTTGGAATTTAAATTTATTTGGAACTCATAGCATTAAATTCACACGATTAAGAGTTACTCTTAAAATTGTAATGGCACAATGAGTCAATAGCTTGTGTTTTATATTGAAAAGTGATCTCTTTTATAGGAGCACACTGTGTGGTCGCTGACGGTCGTAAACAATTTAAACATTGAAAAAGAAAATTACTTCAGATAATTTATGGGAGTGTATTGAGTGCAAATACGTGTGGGGTGTACTTCATCTAATTGTTGCATCAGATTCGCCTTAAACATAAGATCCTATTGTGTTTCACTACATCGATACCACGAGATCTGATTGGTAAGTTATGTAAAATTTGGAGGTATTTTGGCCAAGATGAAAGAAAAAAGTATTTTACTCGCACGAAACGTTGAATTTTAGAGAAAATCTTCATGATATAGTATATGCAGGCATTTACCTTGAGTGGTAGTTTATCAGCAGGAGACAAAACCTTAATTGATGTCTCCATCATTTCGAAAGCCATATTTAATACTCTCTCAGCGTGGTTATCACAGGGCGTAGGCAGACCACCGACGACCATGTACGCATCACCAATAGTTTCAACCTGTAACGAAAATTGAACCAAAAGATTCTTATATAAAAGGAAAAATAGACGAGTTCATGGTTATATCTACCACCTCGAAAAGGGGTAAATAATGCTCATCATATTGCTCCCATCCATGACCATAGGATATAATAAACAAATCGGAAACGATCGTAAAAAAACAGGTTCTGTATAGTAGAAAACTCCTAAATTTAAGCCTGTTTTCCACCTCACAAGTTTTTTCCCGCGAAAAGTAAATTTAGCAATGTGATTGGTTTGTAAAATATTTCTCCGCGAAAAACTCTTAAACGAACCAATCATGTTGCTTTATACATTTTTCGCTCGAACAATACAAATTCACGTGGTGGAAAATGGGCTTTAGCTACAGACAGGACTTCAGCTAAGAACTAGACATTTTTGTTGAAACTTTTTCGTATCATCACTACCATGCAACATCTCTCTTTTATCTGATGTTTCCAAGATCAGCTTTTCAAACTCTGATGATGGCAATTCTCGGAAGAATTATTTGCCTGGGAGTAGAATCGAGTATTCGACAGAATAAAAGAAACTTCTTTTATTTAGTCTGTCAAATTGAAGTCTTGTAATTATCGAAACAATAAAATATAAGCATTTTAGGCTTAGTTTTGATCCAAAAAGAACCAGATGAATGCCCTTGTTTAAATGTGAATGCTTGGAGCTGCGTCCCAATTATTTGGAAAACGTTTGAAAAGTCATGAACTAGATGTTTGTCGTTATTTAGTATGGATTCAGCGCGTTAGTCAAGCATTTTTATCACAACAAGTGAAACATTTTTATGTTCTTTACCTACCTTGTAAACCTCGTTGACACCGCTCAACAAGTCAAAGTATGTGTACAGTTTATTGAGCATGCGCACGATATCCATAGGCACTACTTGGTCGTTGGAACAAAGTGCGGTGAATCCTACAATATCGCTAAACAATATCGTTACCAGCTTATAATTCTCTGCTTCGAAAACTTGATTCACACGTAACTTATCAGCAACGTTTGGAGGCAAGATTGAATGCAGTAGATCATCCGTCCTTTTCTTATCATCAATCAAACAGGCTTCCATTTTTTTCAAGTTGTTGCTCGTTTCCTCCAACTGTTCTACGAGCTCCCGTTCTGCGCTTCGTGTATGCGTCATAAAAATGAGATCCCGTGTGGCGTCGTGCAATGGAAGATCACTGAGGAACAATCCCTGCGCACGCAGCGCATCAAGATCAGCGACTCTAGGAGAGCAAAGGAATAACAACGCCTTAGACTCTGGCACGTGCACCATTTGTCCTTTGAGACGAATCTTTGGTCCTTTAATCTTGCTTGGTTTCCCACACACCGAACAAGAAGTACGTGATGGTCCACAAGCTCCACATGCTATGATCCCTTCTTTTGTTTCCACAACAAAAACTGTGTTGATATGCGAGAGGATAGGTGCAAAACTTAGATTTAATTTAGGACGTTGCAAGTTGAATACTTCATCAAATTTCATTTTACTCGTTGAATGTTTGTTAAGCACTCTCAATATGGCCACGCCTGCTTGGATTATCGTGAGATCTTCGTTGAAAAGAATATGAAAAGGAAACGCCTTGCAGAATGACATGACATTCATTGGGTTGTTCTGAACCTCTTTTGTCTGGTAGTTGGCGTTGATGTCCCAAGTCGTCTCACTGTCTGCATTATTAAGCAGACCAAGTTTGGAGCTACTGTTCTCACACTTGCCCTTGACCTCGTAAATCGCAAATATTGTATGATCGCTGTCATTCTCGCCTTTCTTCACCACGATTTTTACCGTGACGTTGGAGTGAAGCACGTCCGTGCAAATAGTTTTTACTAAACCTATAACAATTGACTCAAGGCCTGAACGTTTTGAGTAATAATGCAAGAGCAGTGCGCCGTCCTCAGCTTCCGTACAGCGAAATGAAGGTGCTTCCATGCCAGGATAAATATTCGCCAAATGATCATGGAGTGCGTCCAGGTTACAAAGGAAATCTTGCAGATTTCTGCCGAGAACACGCAGGATTTGGTCATAGCCAGACTGTACCGTGTAATGAAAGAAATGCGCACCAAAACCTTCCAGAGCGGCGTTTACATCCAGCCCTAAACACAGCAATTAAAATTCAATGTTTACAACTGTTTCCACAAAAAGAGAAACAAATAGTGCCAATTTAACGCCGCATCACATATTTAGCCTCCATGAAATACTGCTGGTGAAAAATTGAGCGACGGCATTGAAGCGCTAGAAACGAGATCCTCCAATGTTTGAGAAAAGAGGCCTAGTGGAGGTATAAGATTTTATGCCTTATAGCTCTACGGAAAAAACGTAGTGAAATGGGTGCACACACGTCCCAATATGGGAGCAACTTTTCGCAACTTTATACTTCAATATAATTCAAGCAAACTCACTACTCTCTCTGTAGGTTCATTGCTCGTTTGAGCGCCGCTGCCGCGTTTAACGACCTCCCAGCGCACTCACACGGCACGAGACCGCGGGTAACTCGATATATAAACAGCAATTATAATAACCTTGTCCGTTTTGCTCCTAATTAAAATTTCGCTATAAAAATAGACAATCGTTACGGTTTGACCTCACAGTTCAAGTTGACTCTTGTACGTTCCGTACATGCATACGCCAAGCTGACCATTAATGAACACAACAATACTGCTTTAGCGTGGAAGCTTGCTTGCTTCTTTTGGATAGTTGTTGTAACTGGGAGTTTGGTAAACACCAAACATTCCAACGCTACTACGCTTTAGATATATTTAATTGATAAACAGATCTGCAGATCAAGGCGACCGAGAATTTACTATCTGAATAATGACTCTGACACTCTGACTAAAAATCAACGTTTTGCAGCGCGTTTTATAATATTACTAGAAAGACGAAGCCTACGATATTACGTGCATATTTGCGCAAGTAAGGGTGTTAATTAAATTAGGAAGTACAAATGTTTCTATTTGATGAGCTAACAAATAACCCTGCTCGATCTGTATTAGCATTGCGTGCGGTAATCTAAATTGTGTGAATGTCACTATACACTGCTAAGCAAACAGACTCACCCAGCACTTCACATGCTGTAGTGACGAGTTTCAATGTCTCCGTGTCGCTGTACACCTTGTGAATGAGATAAGATCCTCCTTCCAACTTCACACCCGCCTTTTGACTATAACATGAAGCGTAACGAATATAATTCAACCAATTCCCCGTTTAGGCCGTCGTTGTATTCAGTTACATCACTTTATCATTCAAACTTACATGATTTCATGCCATCTTTCCTCCCCAAATCCACCAATGACCATATCGGCCAAACAGCAATGTATAAATCCATACTGCAAGCAAACGTATATGCAAACATTGGCAAGCGCCTGCATATAATAAGTTAACTGGCCCCAGTAATAAAATTCGTATGAGAGATACCGGTATTCAGTTGCAATGGAAAACACAACTCTAGATACTTACCATAGTTTATCAGCGATTGAAGATTATTTGAACCAATAAAGAGTTATCATTCCTCCACGTATGGCTCTGTTGTTCTACAATGCGTCACGAATGCAATTCACTAGAAAATTGGCAACGAAAAGTCTGATTGTAATGTTTATATCAACGAGGTATAAGTTGGTTTTTTCAATTACAATTTTGTCCAGTAATGTCGATTTGATGATTCAAATATAGTGTTTTATTCATAGGCGTTACAACTCGTGGCAGATACTACACAATGCCAATGGAGATTTTTGAGATGAGTCGTTTTCAAGTATGTTTCTCGAATGGAAACAAAGAAATTGGTTGGTGCAAATGATATGCTGACGACTAAAATATGACAGATGTTCGTTTGCAATCGTTGCAATAATTCTTAAACAGCAGGGGGGCTGTGTCAACAAGAAAAACTAAATCGAAATTCGACACAATAAAGTTGTACATTGTTGGAAGTCTATTAAGCCATGCCAATCACAATTATATTCGACAATTAATCAGGCTGGGGGCAAAACTTGTAATTTGCAATGCTTTGAGACAAAAAAAATGAACAGTGTTGCTCAAATCGAAATGGAGTTGCAGATATTGATCGGACAGACGAAATGTGTGTTTGACCGGTTTTGCATTTTAATTCAGGCAAAGCAAGTAGGACATATTAGTTTAGGTAATTGAAATACAACAAAAGAGAGATTACAGAAACAATGAACAATGATAGAAACTGCAGCGCAGTTGATCTATATCTTATCTATAATTTCCAGCTAAATTAAACCAAATCCAATTTCCCTGGGATTTGATTAAACTATATATTTATAATAATTTTTCCCGGTCAAATTGAGCTCACTAAACTCAACCTTTCCCAAACTCGAGCAATATTCATATTACTTTGGCAAATATACCCCGTTAACTCGAACTTATGTTTGAAACGCAGTCAGGACATATCACATTGACCGCGATATTGAAAACTAAAGCATACAGTAGGCACTTTCAAGAAAAAAAAACAAAACCGAACGAACTTTGTTTTTTTAGTGATAGATCGAGTTTTTTAATTTTATTTCGGTAACTTAAAACCTCCTGCAATCCCGTAAATAGATTGAGAGCAATACTTTAATTTTTTAAAACACTATTACAGCTGCAGGAATGGAGGTCAATAGTAGAAAGCAACGCCTTACTGATTATTGGCATATTTATTCGAAACCCAACATCGACCCCGTCAACTCAAACCCGCGGTAACTCGAACAATATTTTTTTCCCTTCGGTAGTTCGACTTAGCAAGGTTGTACAGTATTATTTCTTTAAGTTATAATACAATTATGGGCACAGCTGATGTGAATCTTCAATTTCAATTCAGCTGTCTCTTGAACATGGAAGCTGAGTGGTTGCTGCAAGCGTGATTGTGATATCGTGGAAGAGATAATGTTCTTTCTGACTATACAGGGAGAAAAGCACATTTTAAGATTTCATTTGTGCAAGTTCGTACGCGGGTTGCCGAATGCTAATATTTTTCTGCAAATATTTTTCTAGTAATCCGCTTCGGGAATTGTATTTAAATGTGCAGCATGCATGTATACATAATACTCATAGAAATTGTTATCAGTAAAAATGTATCGAATCTAGCCGTCTCCGCCTTTAGAAATGCATGTGCTTTGTCGAGAATTCGCTATCTTAATGAACTCTGTTGCTCAAAACAATGACCACACGCCGCAAATTAAAGAAGCATGCATGTGTGAAGAAACATTCATTGACGACATGAATATCTTCCATTTTCCGGGGTATCATGAAGTGACTTTTCGGGGAGTTAATTGGAAAAGAAAACAGGCATTGCACCCGATAAACTGAGCGGTGATGCAGGTTCATACCAGTAGTCTTTCATCCGTTCAAGCAATGCAATGACACAAACACTGAGTAATTTCATCGCAGTTTATATGTTCTCTAATGACGTTCCCACAAAAATGCCAGGCCAGGTTTGATACAGGCAGCAATATACAGGTGTGATCTGGCCTTTTTATTCTTCTACTCAGTAACTATAAGCCCTTCACTTCATCACCGATGTACAAATATATTCCTCCAAAATTGCAGGAAAGAGTAATAGATGGCTGCTGTGGTTACAATAGAATCATTGGTTAATGATAAATCTGTCGGCTACCAACTTTTCTGCATACATTTGTGAAGCATGCAGTTCTTTCATCCCTAAAAATTGCCTCAAAGTACGATCTCGCGCGCATATACTGCAGTTTGCCGTTTTCGTCGAGCATCTCTTCTTGAAATAATTTGTGAATAATAGTGAATCGTAGGTAACTCGATTTCATGTTGGTCCTCTTAGGGCGACTCTCCTCTGTTGCGTTTTTCGTGCGCTCGTGTACGTTGATAAAACCTGAGATTGTAGTAAATATCCGTGTAAAAAGTACTACGACATAAAATGCTTGGAATTTAATGTTTTGATGAATACTTGTCTATCAAAGTATTTCTAAAAAATACTTAATTCCATAGGTTTAGACTTTGACGTGTGTGAAAAGGGGAACACTTGAATGCAGCCCTTACTGGCCCTCAGCAAAAATTTCGACCCTTGCATGCAGAGTTCTCATTTGAGACAAAGAAACTTTCTTGTACGTTCCGTCGGTCCTAGTGGCGAACGCTATAAATGCATCTAGGACTTTTGTAATCGAAGGTTAAGCTGTGTAGTTTATGGTGATATCAATTAAATATAATTTTTAAACTATGGAAGACCTACAGGATAGATGCAGTGGTCAAAATGTTACTAATTCGAGGAATAGAATCGGCGCCTTGCGATGCCAATACAGTCTGTCGTCATTGTATAACCAAAACAAATGTAAAGAATATCTACATGCAATGTTACTTTTATTGTGCTATGGTGCAAAAGTTTCTTTTAAAGAATGAATATTGTTTGAATGAGTACATCTTCTGTTTGTTAGATGTACTAGTATGAACCAAAGTCAATGCCAATGATCAGCTTAGGAAACGGTTTAATGTCGCCTTGTAGCATATTATACTGATTCTACTTTTTCATGTATCGATGTAAACAATATTTTCCCCGATCGGAATCTTGCTTGAAGTAAAGGTATGATTCAACAATGTCTTACCTTGTAGCATGATATCGCTTTTGCCTTTTTGGTAGTGCGGGTTGAAGCACAAATGCAATGTCGGTATATAGCCCATAGGCATACGGCATTTATAATAATATATGACTAAATGCTAATTCGCGCAACAGTTGTTGCGTGGCGGTAGGACAAAATTAATATGGCCATTGGCTCGCAGACTGTCGCTGTAATGAATGCTTCTAGCAAAAGAATAAATTTTGATGTTGGCAAGAAAAACGAATACATCACCACAGCTTCAAGGAACATCATATAGACTTAGTAAAATGGTGCAGTTAGCATGTTCGTGAAATGTTTTCAATGCGGAAATACAACCGTCCGAAGTTTACGAATTTTGTCGCCATTTTGTAGCTATACATTTTTGTGTTACGAAAAAAGAACCATTTTCATCTCAAAAGTGATTATTATCTCGAAGCGTGGTACGAAAATATACAACATGTGCGAATTTCACATAGGTATATTTTCCATAATTTACAACATTTTGGTATATTTTTCATATTTTACAACATTTCGGCAAACTTTTTGATAGTTCTAATTTCAAACTGCTCTTTTCCACGTCTGGCGATGGATTCAATCTTCCTACCTAACTCAGAGTTTATTCTAAAGCTGGAGTCATCCTTTATTGAATGCATATTGTTGCTATGTACATGCACTAATTGATTACGGCTCGTTAAATGAGTTAACGCCGATCTACATTCTCACCGGCTTTTCACGGCGCCTTACTAGGCTTGTAACTTGTTTTCTTGCCCGTGAATGGTCAGAAATAGCCGGGTAGAGTTAGTGCCGTCACCGGCGTCTGCAAAGCACGCTGCACTCCCTTCCTCAAGGTTGTTCATGCGATTCTTTTTTTAATCTTCAATCTTTAAAAATATTTTGACGCGGTAGCCATTCAGCAAGAGAGCTGGTTTTCAATGGGCCGTGTATCACACCATATAAAAATTACGAATAAGTTGTGAAAACTAGCTACATTCTGCATCAGTTTAACTCTAATATATTTTCTACAAATTATCTCTATTTACAATACTCTCTTTTGAGCGTTATTGAGAAAAAATTACCCTAATCTGTACAATTAAAGGCCCATTTACACAGACGATTTTTGCTGCGATTTTTCTCCTCTTAGAGTATGTGATTTGATCGAGTAGGTTCACTGGCGAGTGCATAAGCAAATTGTTGGACCAAGTGTATTCGCCAGTTATACAGCACTCTTTCACATCGTTCAAATCGTTCAAATTTAAAATTAAAACATTTCGCCTGAGCGTCAAGATTTACAGCGATGTCTTAAAAATGTTTTCCTTATTTAACCGCCTCATCTTTATTGTATGAGTCTTCGCGTTCCGAAAACATATACATATATGATAAATGGTTTCAATTTTACTGACTTTTGGCGATTTTAATGAAGTTTGACTCTTGCAAACGTATTTTATTCACAGTCTTGGACTTTATAAACATTTCTGTTTTAGTTTAAGTTTTAATATCCCACAAATGCCAAAACGACAGTACTGTTTTGACAGCCCGGCAGATGACAATTTCGACATTGAATAAACATTTAATGAAATATAAATTAGGCGTTCTACGCTATGTGCACCTGTATGAATGCATTCACTATTCACTGAATACTTAAAAAATATAGTCTCATATACGGATATTGTGGCTGCATGGAAGGTGAGAACAGTCCAATCATGTCATCAAAATTTGGCCGTAAAAAAATCTGAGCACAAAAATTCATTGATGTTCTTATCGTTACGTACGGCATTCTCGCAACAATTTTTCCTTCCGAAAGACTTGTGGGCATATTCAAATTTAGTGAATGCCAAGAAAGGAATAATCACAATTCAGAATATAAATTAGGACCATTACCATACTGTTTGTTGACCTATTTCTTAAAGACTTCAAAGTTTGAGAGATTCTAATTATAACATGCGTATAGTCTTCAGTTATGTTCTACCTTTTTCAGGAGTAAACAATTAAAATTGCAGAATAAAAACATGCAGTATAACAATTAGAATTCAATTTTCGACTGCCAAAAACTTTGCTTATCTAATCGAATGGAAAAATTAAAACAAAAGTTATTCAACGTAGTTTGCAAAAAATATATAAAAAGTTATATTTGTCTTGTATTTAGTTACATATATCTGTCATTTTCCGAAGAGTCGTTGCGTGAATCAAGAGCAGTTTTATCCCTTGGTAAATTAAAGCTAACTGTTATTTTACTTCAACAAAGAGAGAACAGGTAAAGTTTGAGTTAACTAATCCGATTTTGTGAACCTGTCTGTGTTATGTATGCTCATTGACCAGCCGGACTTTAGCTCTCGTAATGATATCGAAATAGATAGATATCAAAGCAACAAACTTGTTGGAAAAACATCGAAATGGCTGTGGAACCTGTTAGTATGTTGAAAGCGAACCACGACGGATGGAAAATTGCTGGTATGCAGCACTAAGTTATACATATTATCAGACATATAGTTAGCTAGTTTAACGCCAATATTTTGTATGTCTCGAAATATCTCTATACTGTAATGGCATAAATTTTTCGTGAAATAAAGTCTCTATAATGTGGCAGCAAGGAATTGCATTTACGACTGCAGATTCGGAAAAACTTTACTTCAAACTTCACGGTGATTCTGATCGCTTTAGCCTGGTTTTCGAATTTTGATGTATCGTAACCCTGAAAATTTTTTGTCTATATTTCATGGTATATGTAGCCGCGGTGTCCGAAAATCCTCTTTTTACATTTACTGGCTGTATTTCTTTGACATGACGACTGCTACTGCATGTATTGTGATCTTTTCAATCGTTCTGCATGCCTTGCGACCTAGGTATACTTTCGTTTTCTCTGTGTTCCTTTTCTTGCGCAATCCTAGCTATCTATTTCATTGTTCTGCAATCCTGGCAATTTTTTCTTATTTTATGCAAATCTAGCAATCATTGCTTTTAATGGGTCCTGCAACCCTGGAGATCTTTGCCTTCCTTTTTCAGTCTGCGATCTTGTCGAACTTTGCCGTAATTTTTCTTCAGCAATCTTAACAATTTTGTCTTCGTTTCATGTTTTGCGAAGAAGGTTTTCGGGTCTTAAAGATTGATACCGCTCATTGCGACGTGTGCTTTTCTACTGCTACGACCTGCGTATAACTATACTTATTGGTCGTTATTCAGTTAAAAATCGCTTAGCATCGTTGATTGAGTAAAAAATTTTGGGAACTCTTTAATAACTTTTTGCATCTGCAGTGAGAAACGCCCGTTTGATAGAAGACGGACAAGGATCATTGATCGGCAAATCACTTGTTGCAAAAAAAGATGTCGAAAGAGCGTCACGAAGGTATGCTTGTGAACTTAGCATTCTATAAGGCCCGGTTAACACTGTCAAAGTTTCTGTGATCAAAGTGGAAATTGCGGATAGGTAAAGTTTTCAACATTTGCTAAAAATATTTAAGGGGACTAATACAGTGTTCAACAGTGAACGACTTCAGTCTGATATTTTTTCCAAATTTTCGCGACGTAGAATTTCCCCGTGAAAAATTCCTACTTTGATCAAAGAAACTTTGATAGTGTAAACCAGCCTTAACAAACATTCGCAAAAAAGATGTAACGACAACGTACGACAGCATGCACAGATGCAGATGTTTTGTTACGTCGAAGAAAAATTCAATATCTGTGCTTAAATATAAAATATGGAAATTGAGAATCTTTCGTACCATTGTTGACTACATTAGTAAACTGTAGTAGTCTGTACACCATATTTTGTTTGCAGAGACAAGAACCGAGAAATCAAGTTGCCACCCCTTGTTTCAAGGAAAGATGAAAACATAAAGCAAACACGCAAAATTTTCCATCGAAATAATCCTCATCCGCGAATCAACTTTCCTTTTCCCACTGGAGATAGGGTGAGAGTTTACGTTTCTCGCTAAAAGGTCAAATTTGACGAATTTCCCGTGTACAAGGATAACTGGTATAAAAGACTAGTTGCACGCAAAACAGTGATACGCTTCAAATTTTTAACCAAACATACTTAAAATAGCTCTTTTTTTTCTTTAGGCCTGTTTTCCACTAGCGATATTTTTCGAGGGAAGCGACGTTTTGAATTGTTCAAATTGAAAAGAACTGATTAAAAACTAATTAGTTTCACCTGAAAGCTCATGAGACAAAGAAAATAAGTCGCTTCGCACGAAAAGAAAACGCTAGTTAAAAACAGGTTTAACGCCAATTAAACTGCTGCAACATTTTCTGTTTCTGAAATGCTGCACTAAATTTCAAACAACTTTTCTGTAATTACTCGAAATTTTCACAATACTAAAAGTCTTTTCTTTTGACTGTATGAGTGTTCCTTAGTGCTTTTTGTCATATCTGTGTAGCTAGCTTGGTAACATAATTTTCAATGCAGACGGTTTGACCTGGCAAATCTATGGCTTTATATCAAATCGTACAAATAATTGTTACATAAAAGCTGCCTCCTGTAACGTGACACTTGGCAAATAATGAATTGGCAAAATAATTACCATTCGAGGCAACTTGTGCGCCGTTTCCAAGGCAACAACTTCAGTTTGATAATAATACAGATTACTATTTCGGGCATATTCTCATTCACGATCGTTGGACAACCAAGTCTAAAGGTAAGGCTCCATACAGGCTTCGAAAATTCGTTTAATTTTACTCGCCATCTATTTTAGCTTCATTCCCTGTGCGCTTGAAATGAGCATGCTTTCTGATGACCATGCGTCTGTGGACGACTATAGTCACTTTGCCTTCGAACCACCGGACAGGCGATGAATCAGTAGCTTTACGGATGTGCATTTGATGTTTAGCTACCTTTGCATAATATTTTGCTATTGTTGTGTAATTTAAATGTCCTTAATGTAAAACTGCCCTTACTATTATGATTGGCTGGGTTAGTTCATTCTGCAACATGCTTAATATGGCTAGCCGGACGCAAGAACTCGAACCAATTTGGCTACTAAAAACAGACGAAAATGTTGTAAATGGCTTGCGAAATTTTTACCCAGTATTGCTGTGCTATATCTAAATAGTTCAGTTTATTACAGAAACAGGAAAACTGATTTTAAAAATAATCCTTTAAAAGAGACTATTTGTCAGTAAATAATGAAAATTCTGTACAGGAATATTTGTATATATATTTTGTCTTCACTCATATTACCACACAAAATATTCAACCAGGAAAACTCCTGTTTATTTGAGAT
>JAODVQ020060953.1:0-18620 GCA_025400075.2 Phenganax stokvisi
CTATTTGTACCATATGTCTGGGAGAGATTAGTCCATCCTCTATGGCACGTCGAAATGTAGTTCCATGATATATCTTTTCCCCTCCAAATGTATCAGCTATATCATGGTGAGCATCAACCTAATGAGAGTATATATCTAGAGGGCTGGCTTGATTTGGCTACTGTAACTATATCACCTGCACTATGCCGACTGGACCATATTTCTCAGCCACTGCTTTTAGAATGGGATAAGTGATAGTGTGATCTCCTCCGAGTGTGATTGGTGTGCAGTCTGCCTTCATGATATTACTATAATGGTTTTTAATTATATCAACTGTCTTTCTTAGGTTGATTGTATTTATAGGAACATCACCTATGTCTGCAACATTCAAGGATTCAAATGGTGCTGCCCCTACACATGATAAATGTTATTTTCACAGATATTATATCTAATATCAAAATTATAACCTATTCCATTGCAAGCTCGCAACAAACGCGATTCATGTCTTATTGCGTGTGGCCCATAGCGGGTGCCTGAGCGGTTGCTGCATCCAATATCCAGTGGTACTCCTATGAAACAAGCATTCAGACCATCTGGTTCACTATTCTGAAGTGGTAGTCGCATCATTGTCGCTATGCCACCAAACCTAAAGAATTGAGTTTGCTAGTTATAGTTAGCACGAAAGTAAATGAAGTGTCTATAGATACTTGGGCATGGTATTTCCGCTTAGCGGTAGATTGTAGTTCGATGGCGTTCTCCTCGTCGGAATTGTGTGTAAGTAGCGTACATTCAAGCTGAACACTCTAGTAGTTCTTCCAAGACCCATGTCTATAGTTTCCTTCGCAGAGGTGTTTTTTGATGAGGTCTGCGGCTTTCACCCAAATGGCCAAAAGGTACACTCACCTTTCACAACGTGTAGCTTTTAGTACGGAACCTCAGTCACACACCGCCCAGCCTTCTGCGGTTTGCGCCCACAGATAATTATCTCAGCTGCGGCGAAAGTCTTCTAGTATTATGCAATCTTGCAGGAACACTGTTTCAATATTATTATTATTATGTCCGCGCAAATCTCGTCGAAGACGTATATAAACGCATGCCGACTCCCGTAGCTAGATATATACCTCAATAATACGCGGGCCACTGCAAAATGCGTTATTAGCCTGGGCGGACGGAGACTACAGTTGGGCGTTGCTTATTAAAATCTAATTACAAATTTAAAGGTATGTGTCATTTATTTCTCCATCTCTTTCATTATTCTTCACTGGAGGTTTATTGTCAAAGTCAGTGGTTTCTGGAGGTGATGTTGATTCTGTATAATCATAGTAGATAGTTAGATATTATAGTTAGTATATAGGTGTACACTATATCCAAGTAAAAGCTTTCGAACCTGTTACATCAAATGATGACATGTTCTCTTTGGTTTCAGTGCCTGGGTTAATCAATACTTCACTAGTATCACAAGATGTAGTTCGTTCCTCTACATTCATGATAGACTTAACATGAGGATTACGACTTTTGTAAGTGTGCATTAAACATAAGAAGAGCACAATAGCGGTTGCAAGAAGAACAGCTACCAGTACTGCTAACACAGCAGAGATACCCGTGGCTGTTGCCATACTTGGGTATAGGCACTGAGACTCAGACTTTCTAGTATTTCCTTCAACAGTGGGTTTGTCTGGTGTAGAAACTGAAGGAGAGGGAGTTGAAACTGACTTCGCAATTGCAGGCATTGAATTTTCTGTGAAATAATTATTTGGAATAATGCAAACAGTGAAACAAGTCTTGCTAACCAGTTTCACTAGAGCAAATGTCAGTTGGAAGAATTGTGATTTTTGCTTTAGATTCAGCTCCCAATACTACACTAGGTGGAGTTTCCTCCTCTGCTTCTAACTCTATATCTATTGTCTGAGTCTCACTTTCTTTATCTGGTACAGCAAATACTGGTAGGTAGCTAGTCATAGACTGAGCTGATATTGTGACTACATTTCCTAATAGGTAGAGGTAATTAGATGGCATAGATGCAATTCTTGCTCTGATAGAGTAGTTAAAGGGAGACAGAGCTGTCGCAGAGATTGTCAGTAATGCAGACTCTCCCTCCATTACAGTGTATGTTGAAGATGAAAACTGTACCTGCAGTACTAGAAAGGAGAATAATAATTGTCAAAAGTTATCATAATCTTACCATCATCACTGGTGATGTAGACAACAGTTTCAGGATCATTGATTACAATTCCTTGTTCTCCCTCAACTGTTTCAACTTTTACTCTTAAATTTTCTACATTTTCAATATCATCATCATTCAATATAGTGAGTTCAACCATGGGATTGGATGATGAGAAAGATGATATAATCTGATGTTGAAATAGACTATTATAGTCACTACCACCTGTAGGGACAGAGGTATAGACTATTTGTAAAGAATTTGCATGTGATGTTACCAATAGCTGATCCGTCATCTGTTGAGATCAGTAGAGTAAAATTATATGATGTGGAACCCTTAACAGCTAAGTTCATTATTAGTATTCCTTGTGACTCAGATACAGTGTAGCTGTTTTCTTCCCAGCCAATAGATATACCTTAGAAAGCAAAAAAGCATATATAGCTGGTTAGTTATAATGGTAAAATGCATTTGCTGGTGATGTAGAAACATGATATGATGGGTTTATATAGGTTATGGCTATTGTATATATCAGTATATTATACCTATAGCCCAAAATACAGTTGGAGGTAGATCTATAGTTTCCTTCCTCATAAATCGGTACACTGCTATTATAATTATCCCTGAATGAGTCGTAATATAATATTATTATCTAGAACCCTGAGAAGCCTTAGATCATTTGTAGCTGGGGATTTACAAAATGCTCTTTTGGAAAAGGTGTCCTGCTATAATTATACAGCAATGTAGACACTCTGTATTTGAACTTGACACAAAGTATAATATTTATGTCAGTTCATACAATGGGCGTTAGCAATATACATAGTTAGCTAAAGGGCACAATAAGTAAGACAAAACCCACTGTCGTCATCTTCGATTTGAATGATAGCTGACTCTAGACCAAGGTTTAGTCCTTGTCTACTATCAGGCTGCAGTGTAAGTTGAACTCTTAATTCCTCAGTTTCCTCTCTCACTGCATCATTATAAAGTAGCACATTGATTGTCACACTGAAATTAGATTCTCCTCCATCCAGTGTCAGTTCAGTATCCAATGACTGATAATCTTCCCCAGCTGTGAACCACAGGGACAAAATTCTAAAACTACATAGCTATTATTACACTGGATATTACTTATTGCTGTAATACTTCCTGTTGTTATTATTATTCCAATTGAGTCCTCATATTGACCTCTGATGTCTATTACCACAGTAACCCAGCCAGCTACCTCAGATACTGAGTATGATTCCATTGAGAAGCCAACTTCAACACCTGTTTTCAATTTTAATCAGTGGTTGTGTTTCAGAACACCAATAGGCTTACTGTCAAAATCCTGAATACTAACTGTGACCTGTGAATTCATTCCAATTAAAGCACCATCATTATTTTCAGTCATAAAAACCTACACAGCAAGAGACATAGTTTAATGTATTAATAGTGGTATAAACTATGAACCTGAAATGTTTCTGATTCTTCGGATAAGACATCATTCACAAGGTTGATAGTAAAATTTCTTTCAGAATCTTCAGGCTCAAAGACTATGTTCATCACAACAGGTTCATAATCTAAGTATTCTGAAAACAGGACAGCATTGTAAGATATGATACCCTGGTCTTATGTAAAGGAGACTGTCTATAGATAACACCCATTATCAAAAGCTGAGGAAATTTGTTCCAAAATCCGGGATCGTTGTATTTTGTGTCCTTGGATTGAGGTGTAGTTTGGAGTTAATACAAAAAACTCTAACCTTCAGCACTATCAGACTGTGTTGATATTATTATAGATACAGGAATAGAATGGATACCATCAACAACTGCAATGGTTACATTAACATATCCAATTTCTTCTGACACTGTAATGCTTGGTGCAGCAAATGCAACAACCACATCTAAGGGGTAGTATTCAAAAGTATTGGTTGATTATGTGATTATCAGTGTACAGTGTACTTACAGTCATCATCTGAGATTGAAATGTTGGCAGCACTAAGCTCAGTAGTGCTCACTCCAGACTGAGAACTGGAGAGACTGACAGAGAAATACTCCTCTCTTTCCACAATATCATCATCCACTATAGATACCACCAGAGGAGTGGAGAAGGTCAATGTAGGAGGAATTGTGACTCTAGCAGGAGTCAAATTGCTAGTAAAGTCTGATGACTCTGTGGTAGAGAAACGTACAACAACCAATCCTTGTAGATGACAAACATACCAATTGCTGTTTCATTCATGAAGCTCACTAACACCTCAACTGGTATGGCACTCAGACCGTGTCTAACAAGGATCAACTCTACACTGCCAGCTGATTCTGATACACTGAACGAACAGTCCTCCACAGTGATTTCCACTGTAACTTCATCATTGTCAATTATTACAATATTTGCATATGAGTTGTTGTCATATAGGGCTCCAGAGTCATTTTCCAATGTCAGAAGAAAGTGTTCAATCTCTTCAAGCTCATCATCATCGATAACAAACAAGGTTACTGCTTTTTGATTTTCTTCGGGGTAAAAATCGATGGATGACTGGTTGCTTAAAATATAATCTGACCCTTCTGTGAAAAGAAAAGAGCAACTGATTGATATATAGCTATTTTCAGATTAGTTTCATGTGTCATTATGACCTAATAAGTCTTAGTATAGGGTGGCACAGGTCATCTACCATAATAGCTAAACATTTGTGAAATTTTAATTTTACTTTCATGTTACATTGAAAAAAATATTACCACATGAGAATGTCTGTGGAGTCTGATAATGGGGGTCTACTCCAAATATTGTGATTGTGGCATTATGGTTACAAAGTTATTTAAGAAAAACCAAAATTTTCATGGTCGTTGTTGTTGTTGTTGTCATTGTTATCATTGTTGTTCGGTTGAAGTCACGTAAAAAAACCAAATATGGTACGAAACTGAAACTTTGCACATGTGCACTAGTGCAGTGAGAATTTAAATAACTAATTTAATTAACAAGTAATTAATTAATTAATTCAGCCTGAGGTAATATATACATTATGATGGGGGCACATGTCTTCTAATAACTTAGTAATACAGTGGAACCTCGTTAAAGTAAACACTGTCAATACGAAATACCCCTAACCCTAACTCTAAAGTCCCCCAACTCTAAAGTCCCTTCTATAAGCATACACTATACTATAGCTACTCTTTAAGTGAAACTCCTGTTTGTGCGAACATTTTAAGCTGGTCCCCTGGAGTTCACTTTAAGTTCCACTGTACTTTTACCTATGACAAATTGTGTGTTTATGTTTACCCATAAAGCATCGTGATATAAGCACTACCAGTTTGTAAACAAACCCAAACAGCCTCGGGTACAAAAACTTGTAAATAATGTTTTTGAGTATAACTTGCTAACCTGAGGGTCTTTGACTACCAAACCTTGAGTGTCATACGACTCCCTACATACTCGATTATGTCATCGTGGTCTCGCTATATTGCCATTTTGAGGTATAGTAGAGCCCTCACTCTCTCAGACTTAACGGCTCTCACAGAAATAGAATTTAGTGACGATTTCGAAACTCAAACAGCTGCCTAGTGGCAATATACCGAGACCACAATGACTTCATGGAGTAGTATGTAGGGAGTCACATGATGAAATTTTGTGAAGAAACAAACGACACAAGGCAAATGCAGAATAAACAAATCTACTACATCCAGGACAATTCTTTTCAAAGAAAAGAACTGCTCTGGACGGGACTCGAACCCATGACACACGGTATTCTGGGCCGAGTGCTCTACCAACTGAGCTACCACGGGCATTCAGTTGGCAGAGGGCCCGAGTCTACAGCACAACACAACACCAGACAAGGCAAGGGAGATCAGTTTCCACACTAAACTGGCTAATGCACAGTATACACTCGCATGATGAAATTATGTGAAGAAACAAACAACGCAAGGCAAATGCAGAACAAACAAATCAACTACATCCAGGACAATCCTTTTCAAAGAAAAGAACCGCCCTGGACGGGACTCGAACCCATGGACACACGGCATTCCGGGCCGAGTGCTCTACCAACTGAGCTACCAGAGGCAGTCAGTTGGGTCATGTGATGATGCACTTAAACATTCAATCCATATCTTGTCGACACATACGAGGTCATCCAAATACCTTGTGTCCAAGTTGATGTGACACAAGTTGTCGAGGTATATCTACTTAGATAATTATTTTTAGAACTTAACGTGTGTAACTTGCTACCGATTTACCGGAGTGTCGATTTACAGCAGTACAGAGACCTCGCAGGACTATCTGTACTGATGCTGGTGAACAGTGCTAATGCAGATGATGGCCATAGCCCCAGGAACAAGTTCGGTGGTTTAGAGTTGAAGCAATGCTTACAAGTCGCCACGCCCAAATACGCACAATTTTCAATTATTCAAGTCCAGTCAACCAGTCCAGTCCAGCGATTGTATATAGATGGCCATTGAATTTCATAAGCATTACGCGCGCAGAACATCAGCATGCTTTGCGCGTACATTTTATGTGGCTTTGTTGGCGATCCTTTTTTAAATTATTATAACAACAATATGTTGGCCGAATGTGATCGTGTCAGTAATATTATACTGAATTATCATATGGCTATTACCAACTTTCCAGTAACTTAGTGAGCAAAGTCAAAGGGAAGTGAGAATTACCTAAAGCACTGTTTGGTAAAGCCTGTACTGTAGAAGAAATCACTCTTTCATTGAACCCAATCTTTTCCACCAAAACAGAAACCATCCCGTCTCCTTCAGTCCATGTGTATATAGTAGATGCTAGTCTCAATAAAACAGCTGCAGAATACATACACATCATTTCTAATTATAAAACACTAATTTTCTTACAGTCTGTATCCTCAATGACGATTCTGGTCACTTGGCTATTAACACTAACTCCTCTGGTATCAGTAGTAGAGAGAGAGACCAGAAAGAACTCCTCATTTTCAGCCACCTCATCATCATTTAGAGTCAATGTTACTGCCAGTGAGGTCTGTTCTGGCATCAGTGTAAATTGTACTCCATTAAGTTCAGTGAAATCTGATGGTGCTACATAAAAAGTGTATAAGAAGTGTTATATTAAACTAAGAGTGTTGATAGATAGCCAAGTGTATACCAGAGGCTGTTCCAGGTTGAGTTGTCAGTAAAATGTTAACAGGTAGTGTAGTCTCCCCAGATTTAGTCACATTAATTGTAATAGCACCGTCCTCCTCAGAGAAAGTGTAGTATGATAAAAGGAAGGAGACAATCACCTCTGTATGGGAAAATAGTCATTAGCTGGCTGTGTATAAGCCTAGGTTTTCAATATCTCTGGTTTAGAGAAAGTGGGGCTTGAGTCAGCTGTAATAAATGTCAGCTGCCATTTTTGAGTGGTATATACTTCATGAATATGTAAGGAGATTTATTTCTTACGTGAGAATTTGCCAGGTGTCCTGAGTTTAAATTGAATGTGTTGACTAAGGCAAAAGCTGTGGGATAACATGATAACTTACCATCATCATCAATTAATGTAATGGCTGCAATAGCAGGTAATCCAATTGAAACACCATGTGTTCCCTCAGGTACTGATAGACTAAGATAAAATTCCTCGTCTGCCTCCAGTGCGATGTCATTGATTATAGGTATAATCACATTGATTGTAGTAGATAGAGAATCAAATGATAATTCTAGATCTTGAGAGAAGTAGTCTTCTCCAGCTGTAATATTGATAATAACGGTAAAATAATTATCAGAATTATATATATAATTACCTAAAGCACTCCCATCCATGGTCTGAAGTGTAAATGGTGATATGAAATTTGTAACTCCAAATATGTTGACTGTCAGGTTTACATAACTCTCTCCTTCATTAGCAGAATAGTTCATTGATGAGAAATAGACTTCAACACCTGTATATATAAGAGATGAGAATATTAAGGATAATAAGTTGTGCACAAGATTTGATTGAGGTTCATTCAATGGAAAGCCAGCCTCTAAAGTCCTCTGTTTCCCTCTGATTGTAATAGTTTTAGGCAGGCATGTCTTAATCCTAGCCATGTCTATCTTAATGTTAAATCCTTTGTAACTGGGTTGAATCTACTTAGTTAAACTTACTGTCGTCATCAATGATTGTAATGTTTATTAAATCTGTAGTGATGATAACACCATTGTTCATTACTGGACGGAGACGGCCTATAAACCACTCATTATCTTCGACTACTCCATCCTCTACCAGTGTTATAGTCACACTATAAGTGCCATTTGTGTCAAAGTAAATCTCTTCTGTTATTTCAACAAAATCTTCACCACCTGTAGGTGAACCATATTACTTTTAGCTCATACTACTCTGTGTGTTAAATGTATTATAACCTGTAGCTGTTCCATTCTCCAGGTAGAGTTCAATAGAACCAGGCTTTGAGGCAAAGATTTCAATGCTTAAAGATATTGTTCCCTCATTCACTGTAATACTGGTATTTTGAAAACCAATTTCAGGATCTATGCATTTTAGCATAAGCAATTACATATCATTTATTTTGTGTCAGCTATATAACCTACAGTTACATCCAGTGGCTGTTCCAGTGTGAATATTTTGAAAAAACCTGTAATTTAATTAAAGTCCAGGCAGTATAATTAACTTTTACTCAAAACAAAAGGAATAAAGTGTTCAAAGCCAATTCATCAGCAATATGGATAATGCCATAATACTAAAATTTGTAGGCCATGATCATCACAAGTTTGCTGGGCACTGGTTTGTGTTTGGGTATCAATACTAGATGGTGTTTTAGAAGGAAAAATTGTAGTACAACATATTGTAATGTCGCATTGGTTACCTAGTATCATTCACTGTTCCTTGACTTGAGCCTTGCTCTGCAGTCAGTGGAGACACAATGCATTCCTGACTATCATCACCCCATACACAGTAAGGATCCCTAGACCCTACACACTCCCTGAGAATAAAGTTTATATAAAATTTTTAAGTGAGCATGCAGTATAGGGATGGGTAGGGTTTACTATGGGGCCAATGTATGGGGCTATATATGAGAAAATGTTTATCTCCTTCTTGTTCGTCATCAGTCACGATAACTCAAAAAGTAAGTAAGATATCAAGCTCAAAGTTTGCATATAGGTGTAGTTTCCCCCAAAATAGAGCCTCATCATAGAGAGATGTTTGTGAAAAACTTTGTTTACAAGTGAATAACAAGAAACAAATCTCCGAAAACCAACTTTTTACGAAATTCAGTAAGTAAATTGTGTTTAATATGCGAATGAACTTTGTGGTGGTGAAGTGTTTGTAAACAACTTTTTACAAATAAACAACAAACAGCAAATCCTACGAGACTATAGAAACGTATGCTTACAAAAGTTAGTGTGTACGTAACATTTCATATGTGAATCTTATTGGTGGTGATTTTTGTTAACAACTTTGTTTACAAGTAAACCACAAATAATTTTCTAAATATGACCAAATTGTTTCTCACATTGTGTGAGAGGGCATAATATCATTGGTGAGTTAAGTTGTTGTATGTAAACAACAAGTCATTGATATCATAAGGATATCTGGCCGCTCGTGCCTGTTCCGTTACGGACTGGCATAAAAAATAGAGGGAGGCAAATTAAGAATTCCTTGAATGGAATCATTTCCAATATATCAGGGATAGTATAAAAAAGACAGAGAGAGTATAGGGATTGATTCCAGCATGCCATTATCCAAGCATGCAAAGTCCCATATTGCCACACCACCAATAATTAATATTAGTAAACTTAGTGTGACAATATAGGACTTAGCATTACTTATGTAATGGCATGAGTGAATCCATCCCTATCTTGTCTCCCTATATTGGAAATTATTCAACTAAAGGAACTTTTAATTTATACATAGAAAATTTAGGTGAGCATGCAATTTTATAACTGTGGTGTTCAGTTATGTGTTAGTAATGATTATTAGTCAGAAAGGGATAAAATTCAAGCAGAGTGAAATAGTATAATGCTGTTATGAGGAGACTGTAGCAAACCTGCAAGTATTAAATCTTGAACATCTTTGTAGTGGAAGTCTGTAGATATGAGACCAAGTAGTGACATACAGCAGACTGTCTTCATCCTAAGATTAACAGAGGGCATATCACACATAACAAACATTATTAACAAATTATGTTATAGCTACCTCTATAGACATCCCCGTGATAGAATTCTCATCATCAAGCTATGTATAAGAGTTAATAATATTATAAGACAGTGATCTACTCTAGCTGGCCTACCTCTATATCCTCGGAAATTACGGGTTCCATACCACCATTACTGTCTGTTGCAAGCACTACCTTTAACACTCGGCCAGAATCTATTTAGTATTATATTATAATGTATCACATAATGACTCTAGAGATAGAATGTGTAGTAGACCTAGTCCAAGGAAAAGGATGTCTTGGTTGACACAAACTGTGCTGCTGTCTCTTGTTAGAACACAAACACTGTCCTGTACCATCTGAGTCACACTATAACCATAACAGATGCATACTCAGTAGCTTTACAAAATGATCTAGCTGCTTCAGTTTAGCTACAGTTTTGAACATTATAAGATTATAGGGGATGTAAAAAACTGCTCTCATTTGGGTGATAGATTCTTCAAAGGTTATGAAGTGCTATTGATGGGAACTTAGTGTAGTGTTTAATGCAAAAGATCACTACAGATGATTGATAACAAAATGGGTTTTAACTTCATTCCATGCTAAGTGAGAGTATACTGTGCGGTAGCACAGTGCAGTGGAGAAACATCCCTTTTGCCCTATGGAGTGTCGTGTTATAGCCTTGGACCCGCTGCCAACTGACTGCGGCGCCTGGTAATTCAGTTCGAAGGGCAGTTCTTCGAAATGTATTGCCTTGGATGCAGTTGATTTGTTTGTTATGCACTTTCTTTATTTGTTCTACACTAACATGATTTGAACTGCAGTCCTAGTGCGCTTTCCTTGCGTTGATCGTTCAATACGATATTGATTCATGCCATAACCTCGGTTGGCATCCTAAGTAAGTTGTATTCTTATTGCAAGACCTACTCTCAGGATTAGTAACACTTAGCTAATACACAAAACCTCAGGGAATAATTTTAAGCATAAGTTATATAATATATGAGGATCACACATACACTTCATCTTGAAGAATGAGAAGAGGATCACTTTCAAGTTGTTGTACTGATTTCTCGGGGTTTATAAATAGTAATTGTTGATCCTCCTCTGGTCGACCTTGTGGGTCGCACTATGTTTATTGAGGTGTCAAAAATAAAGATACTTATGACTATGAATTACCTCAATAAATTCATTTTCTTCTAGCATAGAGCCTTCTATGTTGAACAGATCTTCCTTGAATATATCAAACACACTGAGTGAGCGACCTACTGTACTTTCAGCAGAATAGACACAGAGGGCTGAGCCTACTGGGCCATTGCTGAAGGTATACATAATTATATCATTTATATTAGTATAGGAAATATTAACATACGCTGGTCCAGTAAAGGATGCATAAAGGAGTTTCTGTGAGGACATACTACTGCTGCTGTAATAACGGCCTTCCGGACTGAAGACAAAACTTGCTATGAAGAAAATAGTATCTTAAATCATCTACTACAATCTGAACAATATTCAACTCACTCATGCTATTGTAAAGGTAGTCCAGTGTATGTATGGAATCAAAAGTGGCTGGTGTGCGTCTTTCACAGAAAATTCGAGCTTTTATGAAGCTAGTAAAGTAGTTGATCCCACCAACAGTGAGTTGTGAGCCAGGATCATTTCGACATACTCTCGCCAACTGCGTGTGGATGACATCATTTGTAAAGTCCCTCTCTTTGAGGAAGATGAACCAAAACTGGTAGTCTCCTTCTTGTGCAGATGGAGGATAGTCTGCCTTCTCTGCCCCCACAAACACCACAGGAAACCTCAACCAGTTATTATTGGCATTAATAGTCTGGAAGAGGGTCACAGTCTCTAGTGAGGATTCAGTTTGTGATCCTCGCGTAATGTTGTTGACAGAGATGCTGAAATGTCGTCCTGCACCCGAATCTCCAGGAAAGAAACCCGCTGAGAGATAGACTGAATCAGCTGTTGTATCTGATGAAGATATTCAGAGAGAATATATATACTACCTACACAATCTATAATTGAGAGTAATGAAGATGAAGAGCCGAAAAAAACAAAATGCCCTTCATCATATAATACTCCAGACAAAAAAGATATAATCTTAATGTATAATTTGATTGTGAGTTGCCAGTAAATTTGTAACAATGGTAGTGCATCTACTAACCATTTCTAAATCCTCCAAACTGTGAAAATTCTGGATAATAGGAAATGATTCCATCTGAAGCTACTACTCCATTACCAGACGGTATTGTCAAACCATTTACACTCAAGTCAACACCTACATCAATTACCACCTGCTAGTCATGTATTATGACCTGTAAAATTCTATAACTGACCAAGACAACGAGGTTCTACTCCAGCATGTGTCCCACATACTAACATTGTATCTCTGCCAGGGATCTTGTCATACACTCTTATATGATTATGACAAGCAAATTCCTGTAACCAAAACAGCATCGTGTAATAGTTAGTTCATAGTTAGATTTAACCGGATTATCAGAGCGATCTGTTCTACATGTGTCGAGATTTGATGTTGAAGTTGTAAGATTTAGGGCTGTATCTAGCGACAGATCAAGATCCAGAAGGTAGAGTTTGTCTCTGGCAAGATACAACATTGGGTTGTAGATGTAAGGAAACAATAGGTAGTTATGTTTACGTTATCAGTGACCTAAACAGGCTATAGAGAGTTTCAAACAACAATACATTCGTGTCAAAATCGTACGTAGAAAGAAAATGAGTTCGCGAAAGGTTTTACTTACGCCGCTCCGACTACAATCTTTCCCGGAATTGCATCGAAGTTCAGTTTGGAAAGGAAGTAATCGTAATCAGCCACTCTAACATTAGACTCATCTGGATACCTCCTGGATTGGCTGGTTACTGTAGCAGAGAGTTTTAGCTTGTATAAACTACAAGTAGACACGAGCCCCGCCCCCTACTGAGCAGGCTTTACCGTTGTAGTGCACTTGAGAAGCGTTGCCTCGAACTGGAGCAAATAAGCAACTAGATATCTGAAGAAACCAACATATAATGATCAGAAAAGGAACCAACAAATTCCTCTTCTCCATTGTCACTGTCCTACACCCGTTATAGACTCCCCCGCATTACACACTGCGTCATAGAAGGGGGGCTCCAGCAAATTTCTGCGCTTGCGCGTACAAATTATGCTGAGTACTGGTGGTTACTATAAAAAGGACCATTACGTCATCGTCGTGTTATAAAGGCCGTCGGGTGAGTTGGTAGTGGTATCTAGTAGCTCTGGTCATGGAATCATCGCAATTGAAAACGTGCATTGCGAAATCTCTAGAAGATGCTATTAGAAGCAAATACTGCTATGGAGAGATTAAGAACGCAAATGAACTAGGAGAGACAGCTCTCAATTACAGACCTGGTGTGTATATTGGCAATGAGAGGCAATTATGCATAGAAAATCATCATTATAGTATTATTCACAGGGGCTGTTGCAGTACAGAAGGTTCAGACAATAGTGTTGGAGGGACAAGGAGTGAGCCATATAAGTAATGGATCAGATCTCAGTGAACTTTGCCCCGAAGTGAAGGAGCTACATCTCTGCAACAATTCATTGGGACAGTGGCAAGATGTAGGTTATGATCCGTTGTTCAAACTGCACCCTCTATAGAATAGCAGTGTGATTCATAGGAGCAAGCACAACTTCCAGGATCATAACGTTCCTAGAATTAATCTGTTATAGGATTAAATTTTTATGTTGTATAATTATATCTCTCTCCTAGTTATAAAATATTGTTTTTTATATATTCAGGTTAAGAGCGTGTTAACAGCATCACAAAAACTGACATTCCTCGATCTTTCCCACAACCAATTAATCAGTCTTGACCCTGCTTATCCGCCTCCTCCACTCTCAATGTCACTCCAAATTCTGGCACTCAACTCCACTTACATTTCCTGGTCTGCAGTTCAGAACTGTTTAGAGGCTTGCCCCAGGTATTATGAATATTTCTCATTAAATAAGGATGCATCCTTAATTTGAATACTATATATGCCAGTATATAACCACTAGTTGGGAGGATGAGGCATTATCACCCATACTACTTTAGTGCCTCTTAAAATATTGGAAAATGGAGTGTCCTTTTTGGTATATACATTTGTTGTAATTTAATTTTCTGTATCTATATAGCCTACAAGAGCTCCATCTTGGCAATAATGGATACTGCAGTGTAGACCTTGACTCCTCCTACTCACACATTTCTTTAAAGAAACTTCACATCAATGACAACTCAATATCGCACTGGCAGGAGTTCGAGAAACTAGGCCACGCCTTCCCAACACTGAATAATTTGGTTGCCATTTCCAATCCATTGACGGAAATAGCTGCTGTGGGTAAGGTGTTTCAATCTCTTCAATCTCTCACGCTCAGTTCTTCTAATCTGAAGGATTGGTCTTCTGTAGAATCCCTGTCCACTCTCCCTGATCTCTCTGACCTCCGATTATGCAATATTCCTCTGGGACAAGATTTGAGCGATGAACAGAGAAGGTACTCTATAATAGCTAGAATGCCAAAGCTCTGTTGGCTGAACAAGAGTGAAATCACTCAAACAGAGAGGGATAATGCAGAACGTTGGTTCATACGTCGTTATCGTGATGACAGTGTACTGCCCAAAATATATCAGTCGCTAATTGACACTCATGGCGATCTAAAACCTCTCATGAATATCAGCCTCTCTCCGACCCACCAGATGACCCTGCGATTCTTTATTGATCATGTAAACTGGAATAGAACAGAGGTTGAAAAGGTTGATGTTCGACAGACAGTTGGAGACCTCAAGCACACTTGGTCCAAGCGTCTTAAAGTACCCATTGCAAATCTTCGACTGTTTTATGTGGAGGGAGTTGAAGATTTCACTACAGAACTACGTGTGAACACACGGCCACTGCAGTCTTATAACATGATGAAAGATGGTGATTGTATTCACATTCAGTTACTCTGACATTTTTATAATAAAAAGCCGTGTGTGTTTTGTAACTACCTGCTTAAGTCATTAGTAATAAGTGCAAGGACAGAGCATCATACAGGAACTTCTTTGTGAGCGCAAACCTATATAATTTTTATATGGCGTATTGATCCCCATAATAAAGAAAATAGTAATGTGTATCTAGGGAGTGCCTTTGTTAGCTCTTAAGGACAAGGTATAAAGCATCTAATTTCTTGTAATTGAAAGCGTGCATTGCGAAATTATTTCTTCTTCATGAACTTACTGATAAACTGAGATCGCATAAATTTAAAACGTATAATGCGCACGTGTACTTGGTGCCAATTAACGATGCGCAATAGCGTTTTATGTGTTCTATATTATGAAGGCGCTTGGCTACTAGGACATAAAATCAATACCTTCCTTCTAGATAGCAGAATATAGAATATATAGTTAGCTCGCGGCTATTCGGTGAAAATGGTTGTGCGCACTTACGAAGCACGCGCCTATAGTCAAAGGTACATAAGAATAGGAAAACAATGCGCTGGTGGCAGACCAATATCAGAGGTGAAGGGAAGTTGTTGACTTCACAAGGGCTATAAGTATTAAGTCAAACAAATAACTATAGTTTATGTATGAGCATTGCAAAATTTTGGGGGGGCTTCAGCCCCTAAGTTACTATATGGTTCTGTTGGCGTTCCGCACTCAATACGAATACGTGATAAAGTTAAATGCTTTCAAGTAAAAACGGAGATCTTGAACAAAACAACTTAGTGTGCTGTGAAGTGGTATATAGCTAATGTGTGGTGGCTTTCATAACTCAGTCACTTTAATACTCTGCCATAGTATCACTCTGCACTATGACACATCCCTTTTAAAGAACAAGTGCAACTTACATGATGTAGCTGGAATTTCACGGATCTTTCCCAGTGAACTTCATGTAAGCTGGTGAATTTTCATTGTGTTGCATGACGAAATTTTGTGAAGAAACAATCAACACAAGGCAAATGCAGAACAAACAAATCAACTACGTCCATGACAATCCTTTTCAAAGAAAAAACTGCCCTGGACGGGACTCGAACCCATGACACCCGGCATTCCTGGCCAAGTGCTCTACAACTGAGCTACCAGGGGCAGTCAGTTGGCAGAGGGCCCGAGTCTACAACACAACACCACACTAAGCAAGGCAAGGGAGAATGTTTCTACACTAAACTGGCTATACTTTCACTGAGCATGTATCTTAACAAGATCCACATGATAATGAAAAGAAAAATGTTAGGGCAGGTTTCTACGTTCTAACAGAAGGAATTTTATAACTTTGTTTTCCATGTTATAAGCAACTATATATCTTCATTCCGGCTTCCTGCCACTTCCTGATCTGCTGCAGTATCAGGCAATGAAAATAATCGTGGCATTAACTAACTAGCAGCATTTCCACTTTGGTACCGAATAATGCATAGATATACAGATAATCCTGGTTATTGTCATGCTCATGTAAGCTACAGAGACGATATATGACATTAAGGGGGACATGACATTATCCAATGTGTAGTTATACAGTACAGCATGACAAGGCGCGGGGGGAAAAAACCAAATATTCATTAGGAAATCTTTGCATGAGGTCATAATGTAATGGTTTATTATAGGAAATGGTTTGGGATTTCATGACTTTATCACAATGAGTGGGATATTCTAGTCTCGTTCCCAGGCCTTCCCGCTAAACGTTTGCGTTTTACGTTGATTGTTTGCGTTAGTTAAAAGCGGGGAAGCTGGTCTGAAACATCACGCGAAGTACACTCGGGTAGACGCGCCGGGTAGGTGTGGCACTACGCGCAAGCGCGAACGATGGTATGAAAAAGCACAATAAACGGAATGAAGAACGCAACAGTCGCTTGGTTGCAGCTTCAGAGGCACTTTTATACAACTAAGAAGCTTAGCATCATTCAGATTTAGTACGCTAAGTCAAGCTTTTACGTGTTTTCATCGTATTTGTGCATAGCATCGTTCGCGCTTGCGCGTAGTGCCCTACCCACCCGGCGTCTCTACCTGCGTGTACCTCACGCGATGTTTCAGACCAGGCCTTCCCCGCTTTTAACTAACGCAAACGTCTAGCGGGAAGGCCTGGAAACGAGGCTAGGGATATTCCACAAACAAGTATAATTAACCCTCGGCGCGCATGCGCAGCGAGAGTTACGAACTTACGGTTACGGTACTGTTCCTTTCTGTCTGTCTTGTCTGTTTGTCTGTACCGGGGCCAGCTCACACTACGATCATCCCTACGCTCTGAGAATGATATCATCGACTTACCAGGTAAATATCTTCAGAATAAACTGCTTAGATTTCGCTGAAATTTTTTTGGTGCAGAGATCGGCCCACTAGCCCCATAGTATTTTACGCAGGGTGTGGCTATGTACCCGTGTAAGACCGACCGCGCGTGTTATACGCATGCGCTCCGATATATCTTCCTCTTTGTCTTTATAACCTCCACTAGAGGAGAGTAGCCTCTTTTATATAGGCGAAGTGAAATTATAGCAAAAGTAGCAGTGAAAGCACTATAAAACTGTAAGCTTGGTCCCTTACAAACTCAGCTCCTCTTGAGCCCCATGGCAGCAAAACAATGCAGTCTGGCTTGCTGTGCCTTCATATATACTTGCGCCGTGCGCCGAGGGTTATCACTTTAGTGCTTTTCATATTAAGTGGGACCTACTATAATATAGTAAATACATGCTGTTGTTAAGTTCTGATCAGCGTCGTCGGTTAGCTTACTAGCTTCATCGCTTGCGAACGATTTCCACTAGCTTAGCCATCTATACACAATTAACCTCACATTGCTTTAGTATCTCCCATGATAGCTTTCACAGTGGACAGTATTGCACATTAAAAATTATTGAGTTTGGCATGGGACCGCTGTATAAACAAAATTAATTATACATGAATCCAGATGCATATATAGCATAACTGATACAAAATTATACGGAACTGAAAGTTAATGATAGACTTAGAGCTGGTCTTCATTCTCATGAGTAGGAGTTGGTGAGGCAGTTGTGGCACATTGGCCAGTACTCTTGGTGTCCAAGGTGAGAGAGAGCTGTATGTAGCCAGATTCCTTCTCCAGCAGGACACTAGACTTCTCCACTAGCCCTTTGAACAGTGGCCTTTCCCGAGGGCCTACTGACCAGCACCTTTTCATGAACTCGGTGTATCTATAAAGGAAAAGTATTTAAAATAAATTGTATGATCACTACGGGTGATAGGGTTTTTTCTACAGTATAGTCTTTTGGTCTTTTTGTAGGTATAGCTATAATGCACACAATAATTATTATTTTCTTGGGCTCACATTTCATCAGAACAAGCTTCATTTATAGGTCTCTCTAGTCTGTGTCCTCTCTGAAGTTCCTTTAAGATTGATACAACTGGAACTCCAGGATACGGCACCTTTCCACATGTGAATATCTCCCAC
>JAODVQ020061059.1:0-18620 GCA_025400075.2 Phenganax stokvisi
TTGATTAATGATTCGGAAATTACTTGAAGAAAAAAAAGGCAAAGAATATGTAAATCAAAGAATATGTAAATTCATCGGCTTGGCAAAATTGGACTAGTTTCCGGAAACTAGTGGCACTAGTCTGGATCCACCCCTTATAGGGGGAATTATTACATCCATAGTCATCGCTGCAAGACCTATAATTAAAAAGGAGCACAAGCAGTTGGTCAATTTGGAAAAGTGTTGGCAAACATAGAAAAACAATTAGGACCTATTCCTAGTTCTATATTTGGTATAATTAGTACTATTTTGAGTTGGGGTGCAAAAGGTATAGAATTTTTAGCAAATAATTTATGGTTATTAGCCTTGGCATTAACATAGCTTGCTTATGATATGTACAAAACAAACGTCGTAAGAAAACATAAATTTATACATATAATAAATAGGAACACTAATTCCAGGATATAGAAAACTAAAAATGTCTGATATCAACGGTATCCAAACAAAACACATAATTACATTTAATCCAAACAAAGCAAATCCAGAAGAAGAAATTTATGTGGATATTCCAAACTTAAAACCTGATACTTGTTTGGTTCCTGATAGTTTGAATTTAAAATTTGATTTTAAAAACAAAAATGACAAATCTTCGTTTTTGAATAATCTTGGAAAACTATTAGTTGAAAGACTATCCGTTTCTGTTTGAGGTGAAAACGTTTTTGACAATAATGGTCAAAGTGAACTCGAAGTATACAAAGACTTGTGACTACCCGAACATGTTAAAGATGAGCTTGTAGAATGTGGAATAGCTAATGAGAACACAAGAAAGTTAATTTCAGGTTCTGATGATGGAACCAAGACTGGGACTACTCAAAAAGTCTTAGATGCTTTGATGCAAAGTGTTCATGGAACAAAACAAAAAATAAAGTTTGATAAGATTATTGGAGATCACGGATTGTACTCTCCGTATTTATTGGGACATAATTTCCAGTTGAAGATTACATTACCAAAAGCTTCAAGTCTTATGAAAGCTCAATCTGCTGAAAGTGTTGAAGGATATTATTAGAGAATATCGAACTTGAGTATGAAACAATCGAAAATGAAACTTTGTCAGTGCAAGCATTGTCTGGATATGATGTTGGAAGATCTCTAGGTTTTGAACATGTAACTTTGATGAAAACTGTAGAGTGGGATAAATCAAGTACTCTAGTCAATGAAACTATAAACCTTCCAAGAAAAAGCATGTCTGCAATTGTTATGTTGTTTAGAAACAAGACTATCACAGATAGTGAAGATTCATTTTTAGATATTTTTTTATTATTTATAACATGTTTGCACGCGGTCATACCTCCTGAGAGAATTCCAATAACTGGAATATATGGAGTAACGTATTCTAAATTTAATTTTACATCTTGTCTAAATGGTTTGTTATCAATTAATTCTTTCCCAAGGTCTGTAGAATGTCAATCATTTCAAAATAAAGCATGAGCTCTGAAATTTTTTTCAGTAATTGTGTCTGTTAGCATTTCATTTGTTTCATTCATTTGTTCATGTTTGTAATCTTGGTGCATTGGTTCTAACGTTTTCTCAGATGCTTTTTTAATGTAAGACGTGGTGTATTTAATTTTTTTTGCAGCTGGGGATTTGCTTAATTTGTGCCTTCTTTTCTTCACTAACTTTTGACTTTTGATTATCATTACTTTTTTTCTTAACATGGTATGTTGTCATCCCGTTTAAACTCACATTATTATTATTTAAATCAGGTCCTAGTACATAAAACATTTTGTACAAACACAGTCACCCTTGTATTTAGTAAACTTAAAAGACCCACAACGACAAACATTAAAATTAGAATTAAAATCATAATAATAAAATTCTTCTTTTAATATATGACTAGACATATTTTCAGCAGTACTAGGCACAAAATCATGTTTTACTATAAGCTCCATTTTATAATCTTCTGCAGAATCTATCAATTGTAGTTTCAAATCATTACCAATCCTACCCAACACAGCTAGGTCTTTATTTTGACCAACCGTTGTTCCATAATCATATTCTTCTAAAAACTTATATTCCCCATGGTCATCCACAAATCTTCTCATTTTACACATTAACTTTAATTTTAAGTTTATGGGTTTTAAAATATCTGTAGAAAACTCATCCATTTCTTGTACGCTGGCAGTCAAAAAGAACTGCTCAAACTATCATTAAAACATGCTATAAACCTAACTAAAATTGCCTATTTCATCTATAGATTAGTACCAAAATATGTGCTGTCACCAATGTCTAGTGCTTTGTAAGACTACATCTAGCCTATAAGACGGATTCACACCACCATTGTATGCTGTCAGTCATGTGTGTTACCTTGTATTGGGGGAAGCTTCTCCAAGCAGATTGCACACTTTCCCACAGTTCATGCACATTTCGCTGATTTTTCCCTTAAAAAATAGTCTTGACGTGATCGCACAGACTTTCTAGGGGATTGAGGTCAGGTGATTGCAGTGGCCATTCATGACTGTAATTCCTTCCACGAAAACCGCTTCTTCACGACCCTAGATGTATGGCATGTGGTATATTGCCTCTAAAAGTCCTCAGTCAAGGAGAATGATAGACTTTGAACACAATTCACTATTTCACTATACTGTTTATGTAGAATATATGTATGGGGTACGAATGTGGGACAGTTTTCACAATGATGTTTTCCCCATAATCTCTAAAATATAAGATTACTAAAGTCACAGCATGCACTTGCCCAAAAAAAATACTAATTTGAGCAGTTCTTTTTGACTGCCAGTCTATCTTATAAGAAACCTTATAACAATCTAAACAACACACATTATGTTTTAAATCTTTAAATACATTTGTGGCACTACAATCATTACATCAACATATCGTCATAATAAAATCTTCATCTCTTAAATTATATTTTGAAATAATAAAATCATCACTGTCAAAATATCCAGATTCTTTTAAATTACTCATCAACCTGTAATGCATTATGTCTCTATCTGTATCAATCAGAATAATAAAATTTTTTTCCTTCTTTCTTTTATGTTGAATATTAATCCCAATTTTATACCCCGAATTTGTAGCTCTGTCTACTAAATATATTAATCCACAATTTATTGATTTTAATAAATTATTATTTTGAAGTTGCTTAAAGTTAAACTGATTCATGTCTAAAACTTTTAATTTATTGTTTTGATTTTCATATTTTTTTTATCCAACTCTTTACAAATATTATTTACATATCTTTTAACTTTCATTATCATACTCCTTTTATCATATGAAAAATTAATGTAAATTGATTCACTTTCATTTTTGTTCATGTCTCCTTTTATTTAAGGAAAAAACAATATAAATAAAAATCGCCCGACTTTAATTTGTTTTCTTTCTTTGCTTTTCTAAGTTTAAAAAGAGTATTTTGATATTATTTAATTTAATTTCAATGTCGTCAAACAATTTCTTATATAAAACTTCTAATTTTTTTGTTCTTCTTAATGTTTTTATTCAACTCTTTACAAATATTATTTATATTTTTTGTAGCATTCATTTATACACCTCCTTTATTTAAAGAAATAAACAATATAAATTAAAAATCACCTGATTCCAACACTAGTTAGAAAAGGGTTATTTTATTCCACCTTGTTTTTATATGAGAACCCTGATAAACATGAATGCCACTTGTGTGCAACTCACGCGAAGCAACTAATGAGTTGGTGGGCGTTTAATTGTACCTGATTTGAGGAGGTATAAAAAAGGTGAAGAAGGAATCCTTTTCTGGCTACTCATATATGGAAGTTATATTGGTAAGTTATCTTGAATGATCTGTTTTCCCCATTTTTCGTTTCTCACTGAATAAGATTTTAAGTTTTAAGCGCTAAACTCATCTTTTAATAGCTGAATTTGTTGTTGAAACGATGTGAATCCATTACTGTGTACGTAATATGCTTTCTAAACTGACTTACACAAGTAGCGAGTGTGCTATCTACTTCATCGCATATGGCAAGAAAAAAGTTGCCGAAGAAATTGTTAGTATGAACCAGGTGTCACCAACTAATGTTCTAACAAAATATTCTGGACTCGGCTCTATTCGTGAGACTACAACATTTGGGTCTAAGCCCCACAAATTCCTTAATAATACTACCTCCCATTTCATCTTTCATTTTTTCCAAAACCATCTTATTTATTCCAGAAACAATACCACTTCATCTCACTACGTTTATTCTTCAGGAAAATTACTCGTATCAAAATAATCTTCAACATCTGGAGCAATGTCTTTGTAAAAATCTTCAGCTTCTATTTCTACGATGAGACTATCCGTGTCACTCATTAAAAGGTTGCATTTCTCACCATATTTCTTCTTTAAGTAATTATAATAGAAAACAAACAGTAAAGCCTTGGAAGTATCCAGCATGCCTGCCCCAATGTAGATGGGCTTATCTAGCAATATTTTCTCGAGGTAGCTGAGGACCACGACTAGATTTTCACTTATTTCTTTACTTTCTTTATAGTTGGAGCTTTGAGCGAGTTTTTCAAATTCTTCAGGATTTGTGATTAATTTCACATTAGTTCTATTTCTTACATTTTCTATGGTTTTTCCATAAACAGCATTATTAAGCAATTTAAAGAAATTCTTATCAGCAGTACTTAAAGAATTTTGTCTAAGTCTCGTATTTTTTTCGATGTAGGGTGCCTGCCAACGTGATTGCTTAAATTTAATACCTGGATGAACCTTAAGTAGAACGAGTCCAAGTTCTAGATATGTTTTCAAGGCAAAATAATGCACCCAATAATGATATTTTTCATCTAAACATCCCATTAGTTTTTTACCGCTCGTGGGAGCTAAAGGTAGATCATTAAAGAGATCGTGTAAATGTATGGGGCATTTCAAGTCAACACATAAAAAGCATCCTTTGCTTTCTTGATCACAAAAAAGCGTTTCACGCCTCACTTTCAGCTTGGATTCCCAGGAACTTAGTTCTTCTTTTTTCATCCATGCAAAATTTCCAAAAGGCATAAAGTTACTCATCGAAGTTCCATATTGATTATTCATATCTAAGTACACAATGTATTTACTGGGAGCTTTAGGATCGTAGCCCTCTAGGTTCGCTGTGCTCATTTTTTTCATGTACTTATTATTAGCTCGAGCATATTTTTTACTAATAACGCTCACACCAACACGTTTTGCTTCTTCTAAAAAAAGATGAATGTTTATGTCTGTTATTAATTCCAACTCTTGCTTGGCTTCTTTTAACATGGCTTCCCAACTTAGCCCTGGAGCAGAATGAAACCAGCAGGGATCTAATTGTTGATTTTTTAAAGAAGTATTTCTAAAAGACTCGAAAAAGTCTGCCAAATGATAAAGATCACTTTTTAAATAGAGTTTTTGATAATCATTTATATTTTTACAATGGAAGATTTTCCATAACTTGAGGGCATACTCGTACTCCTCTTGGGTTATGTTTTCTCCTTTTAATTTCGAGTACAATTCTTCTATGGGGAGCAATTTAGTTTCTAATAATTTCTCCACACTATCCGCATAATCATAAGGATAAACACCTTTTCTCGTGAGATGTCTCCATATTTTAGGAAATCCTTGCTTTAAGAAAACGCGTTCTTCCTCTAAAAAATTACTTGTTAAAGTGTCTAGACTAGAGGCTTGAAATCGAAATGAATCTAAAACTCGTATTTCTCGTTTAATTTGTACAAGTTCACAATTTTCTATTTTTTCCTCTACAACATGAATTGAAAAACTTATATAATTTTCTTTATTCTTAGCAATACATTTTATATTTGTTTTATCGTATCCCAAGACTCCTATAAAAAAGTGAGCATCATAACCAGACATATTATGGAAAAACACCGGATAGAATTTTGGATCTTTTGCATTGAGGTTACATTCTTCGTGGGCAGCTCCTCGATATTCCCCTGTAAAATGATCGTGATCTCTAACTTTGGTTGTTAATTTACCATACTCATTCTTAAATTCTTTTTTACAATAAATACAATGTGTCTCAGACTTATAACAAGTTTCTAGTGTAGAGTTCCATATGAGTTCTTGCTTATTTTTCCCAAGTGCATGGTAAATATCTACAACTAGTTCTTTTAAGATCTTTACAAACTCTAAAGCTAAGTTTTTAGTGTCTAACGCAGCTCTTATTATTTTAGTGGGTTTTATTCCAAGTTTTTCATCGAATACGGCGAGAATTCCAAAAGCAGCCAATTCGTGTTTTTGATATCTTTTAGTACATTCTCCTATTTTTTCATCAACATTTTTCGTAATACACTCAAAATCAAAGAAAATAGAAAAGGGAAGCTTGTTCATTTTCATATAATTTTTAAAATAAATTTTAGAACCCTCCACAGGCAAATTAATATGACAAGATTCGTGATTTCCACAAATTTTTTGATGTTCCAGAAACTTCTCTTTAGACATGGGACACAAACAATTATCACAAAATTCTATGGCTCCATTGTGTTTTGAGATAATAGAACTACATATTCTACTCATATTTCTTATCATGGTGTTGAGTCAAAATAGCTTAGTTGTGGATTTGAACCGTTAGTTGTAACGCAAGCGTTTGCGCGAGCATTTTAGCGATTTTTAGAGAGATTCAAAAACTGAGTCTGAGTTTCGTGTGTCAAGCGAGTTGTTTTTAGTTGTTGTTAAAAACTATTTGCCGGGACATTTAATAAAACTATATTAAGAATAAATATACTACATTTGGTGGCAGCGAAAATGTCTGAGTTGGAAGCAGAGGTAGAGTCACTATTGCGAAGTCAACGTCGACATTGAATGCGAAAATTCAGGCGGTTAATTCATGAGCAAAACCAGATATTTACCGAGATGGTTCATGGGAAGAATGGGTGAACCACTTCAAGCTTTGCGCCAACATTAACCAGTGGGATGAGGAGCAGTGTTGTCAACAACTCGCAGTTTCGTTACGAGGTCGAGCGCAATCTGTGTACATTACGTTGAGTACTGAGGAAAAATCCGATTATCAGGCTCTACTCCCCGCTCTCGAGAAGATGACTCCACCACAGGAGAGGGTAATCCACAAATTGGCCTTTCGCCAGAGAAAACGAGAGAAAGGAGAAAAGCTGGTCAACTTGGCAACGAATTTGCAACGATTGGCGACGAAGGCATATCCGGCAAACGACCGTTCGTTTATTGAGGATGAAATCGTGGATCAATTTGTCAGTGCACTCGATTGTAAAGAATTGCGTCTCGGTGTTAGTCAAACAAGCCAAAAACGCTGGATGAAGCTCTTTCCACCGCGTTGAAGCTTGAAAGTTTGCATGAAATTGAAGCAAAGAAACATCGCGAAGAAAAAATCAATATGGCTGATGCTGTTGTTGTTGATGAAGAAACCGCCAGTGTAAATACAGTGGGCGCAAGATGGGACGAGACTATTCCCGCCTGGGCACGTACCTACTTCGAGCAACAGACAAAGTTAATGGAGAAATTGTTAGAAGCTACAACTGCTTCAAGCGTAGCAAAGAAGAAATCCGTTACTTGTTTCAAATGCGGCAAAGTCGGACATTACTGAAGAGAATGCCAGGCAAGAAGTCCTGATCAGGAATTTTTTCAAGCTGGTGGTTACCAGGGAAATGCCAACAGGGCGGGGCAACATTCGCGTTGACTCTGCCCGCACAATTGAGCACGGAAACAAAGCGAGTGTCCAGTGCCGCCCTCGGGAATGCAATCTTTATAACATGTAAAGTAAATCAACAAGCTATTGATGCCTTAGTGGACTCTGGTGCGGCCGTTACTTTAATACAGTCCGACGTCTTCAACAGCATCAAACGTAGTGATACAATCCTTGTTTCAATGCATCAGCCAGTCTTGGGGGCAAACAACAATCCACTATCTATATGTGGAGTTGCTGAAGTTGACATCGATGTTGGAAGCGTGAAAATCCACCAACAAATCTTTGTTTGCGAAGACCTAGGCCAAGAGTTGCTACTTGGAGCAGTCTTCTTAAAGAACAATAGCTGTGTCATAGACTTCGAGAAAGAAACTATAAAGATTGGCGAGAGCGAATGTCCAATGAAAGCAGCACCGTCAAGGAAAATTTGTCATGTAGCAGTAGCTTCTTCGGTGAACATCCCAGCCCGGAGTATGGTGAATATCTCGTGCAACGTCAAAGAAGCAAGTGTCATTGGAGATACAACTGGGGTTCCGGAACCTGAACATAGGTTTGAACTCAGAGACGCGCTTGGTATAATCAAGGTCGCTGCGACTGTAGAAAATGGACGAATCCCTGTTCGAGTTTTCAACCCTCTGTCGAAGCCGGTGAGAATATATAGAGGAAGTGCAATTGGTAAATTATGTCCCCTGGTGTAGGACGATTGTGCAGAAAATGCGGACCCGCAAACATGCTACCATGTCTGTCAAGGTGATGAAGCTGAGAGAGACACGGAAATATCGACGCACGAAGTCACTAACAAAAACGAATTTGATGTGGTTAAGGAAATGACTGAACTGTTTAAGATAGAAAATCCATCGTTGACCGAGAAGCAGAAAGAAAAAGTCTAGGAGAACTAAACCTACTTCAGCATTCCATTGACACGGGAAACACCCCACCAATCCAAGTTCCAGTACGCAGATTACCCTACCACCAAAGAGAAGAGGCATGCAAAGAAATTCAATCAATGTTGGCTAGTGGCATCATTGAAGAATCAGAATCACCATGGTCGGCGCCGGTCGTAATGGTGAAAAAGAAGGACGGAACACCGAGGTTTTGTGTGGACTACAGACGGTTGAATCAAGTAACAAAGAAAGATGTTTACCCATTGCCCCGATGTGACGATGTGTTGGAATCACTTGCGGGCGCAGTATTCTTCACACACCTTGACCTGGTTCGGGGACACTGGCAAATCGAAGTAAGGGAAGAAGACAGAGAGAAAACCACGTTTTCCACCCCGGAAGGACTATTCCAGTTTAGACGAATGCCCTTTGGATTGACCAATGCCCCAGCCACATTTCAGCGAGCCATGAATACTGTATTGAATGGGCTCACCTGGACTGATTGCTTGGTATACTTGGATGACATTGTCATTTTTGCGAGAAACTTTCAAGAGCATAATCAGAGACTAGAAGCTGTTCTGGATCGTCTAGAAGCGGCCGGTGTAAAGCTTAATGCCAAGAAATGCCAGCTGTTGAAAACTGAGGCCATAATTTTAGGACATGTCGTGAGCCAGAAAGGTATTGCAACTGATCTGGACAAAGTGCGAGCGATCAAAGAATTGCCTGAACCGCGTGATTTGTCGTCGTTGTGGTCCTTTCGGGGATGTGCTGGGTACTACAGACAGTTCATACTCAACTTTGTTGATATCGCAGTGTCCTTGTATTGCCTAGAGCGGAAGGGAGTCAGTTTCAAATGGACGGCAGAGTGTCGTGCAGCTTTCACTGCTCTGAAAGATCGACTTATCAGCGCTCCAGTTTTGGCTTATCCAGACTTTACCAAGCCATTCATTCTAGACATCGACGCCAGTGATATGGATCTGGGAGCTGTACTTTCTCAAGTTCAGGATGGTGAAGAGAGAGTCATTGCTTACGCGGCGAAGTCGCTGAACAAGGCTCAGCGAAATTATAGCATGACACCGAAAGAACTGCTGGCACTGGTGTGGGGAATGGAAAACTTCGAGCCCTATCTGCTGCGAAAAGGATTTAGAGCCCGAACAGACCACAATGCTCTAAAGTGGTTGGAAAATTTCAAGCAACCCAAGGGACAAGTGGCTCGATGGTTGGAGAGATTGGCAGGTTTTCACTTTTCAATCAAGCACCGCCCGGGACGTCTTCATGGGAATGCTGATTGTCTATCGAGAATCCCGAATGAGTCAACTGAACATGGGAGAATGGAAGACCTGGTCCATCCAAATTGCACTGGGTTAATTGCCAACGTAGCTACGGGAGAAATAAATTCAGGATCGCAATGGCCGGAAGTCGAAGGTGCTTTATTCCAACAAGAAGACCCAATCCTCAGTACAGTGATGGGATGGGTGAAGAATAGAATGAGACCCACCCGGAGTGAGGTATCTGGCAGTAGTCCGGAACTGGGAAACTTCTGGAGTCAGTTCGAGCGATTGACCAACAATAATGGCGTACTCTATCGACGATATGAAACCGAGGATGGTTCAACGGAGAGTCTACAAACGTGTATCCCACGTAAGATAGTTCCTGATGTGTTGAGATGGTGTTACTCGTTACCCACATCTGGTCACCTTGGTACTACCAAAACTTGTGAGAGAATCAAGGCTCGATATTATTGGAAAGGATGGCGTGAAGACGTTGACAACTATTGTCGTCGATGTCCTGAATGTGCGGAGAGAAACCCACCCAATAAGAAACCAAGAGCGCCTTTAATCATCTCACCCACTGGTTACCCGATGGAAAGAGTGGCGATGGACATCAGTGGCCCCCTGTTGACAACAAAACAAGGAAACCGATTTATCGTGGTCGTAAATGATTATTTTACGAGATGGCCAGAGGCTTACGCAGTCGTTGACCATGAGGCTGTGACAGTGGCGAAGAAACTTGTGGAAGAGCGGATTTCCCGCTACGGACTTATACAGCACTTACATACTGATCAAGGAAGAGAATTCAAAAGTAACGTGTTTCGTGAACTATGCCGCTTCCTGGAGATCAAGAAAACCAGAACAACCCCATACCATCCGCAAAGTGACGGTATGATGGAGAGAAACAACAGATCTATTAAAGACATCCTGTCAAAGTTAGTGAACAACACTCAAGATGACTGGGATGACTGGATACCGCGTGCTCTATTTGGATACCGAACAACAGTCCACTCCTCAACTGGTTTTACGCCTTTCAAAATGATGTTTGGAAGAGAAGCCAGGATCCCTGTGGATATGATAATGAAAACGCCCACCAACCCTAACGTGAATGTTCCAGACGTGCCAGCATTCATGCAAGATTTAAAGGACAAAATGAACAAAACACATTCAGCAGTGAGAGCAAATGCTGGTAAATCATCTCAGTGATATATGGACTACTATGACCGCACCTCTACGGAAAATAAGCACAAAATTGGCGACAGAGTGTGGCTGTATCAACCTTTTGTGAAACGAGGACTGTCGAGGAAGCTCGCCTGACCATGGCAAGGGCCATTCAAGATTGTGAAAAAACTGTCGGATGTGGTATTTCGAATCCAAAAGGTGGGACGAGGGAGGAAAAGATTGGTCGTCCATAGCAACAGGCTCAAACCTTGCTGGTCGCCTGCGGAAGCAGTCAGGGGGCATCAAGAGAAATCAAACGACAAGAAAGATAGAAGTGCAACATTAAGGGATCAAATGCAGAGAAGAACCAGGGGAAATAGTGAACAAGTTACGGTCATAGGAGACAGTCCAGACTCAAGTGATGAAAAAAATATAGGCGTGTATTTTGGGACAGAAAGCCGTACTCAAGGAAAACCCATGGTAAATGGCGGAAAAGTTACGAGTGATAGTACGGAGTTAAGTGATGACGAAGAGGTATATCTGCAAACAGAAGGTCGCACGCAGATAAATAGTCGTACTGCACAAAGTAGTGGGACATGCCGGTGCTGAACGTAATGACAGATGAGGATGTCTGTGATGAAAATGGCGAGTCGACGGTCAAAAGAGAGTCTTCCGCTACAACACAGTCCGAAAATGGTGAAGAAAGGGACATGACAAAACTACACAGAAGTTGGGGAACAACGAGAGACCACAACGGACCAGAAAAGTGCCGAGATGGACAGCTGATTATGAACTGTAGTGAATTTTATCACTGGTTTAAGGGGACACTCCTTTTAAGGAGGGAGTGATGTTGAGTCAAAATAGCTTAGTTGTGGATTTGAACCGTTAGTTGTAACGCGAGCGTTTGCGCGAGCATTTTAATGATTTTTAGAGAGATTCAAAAACTGAGTCTGTGTCAAGGGAGTTGTTTTTAGTTGTCGTCAAAAACTATTTGCCTGGACATTTAATAAAACTATATTAAGAATAAATATACTACAACGGTAAAGTGTGAGTTATCTAAAAGCAAGAGCCTTACATTCACCTTAGAATTTATGCTTTTATAAGTATTTTTAAATCCACTATTTTCACCATGAACAAAAACGTTTATGCCTACGTTTGGATTATTTTTCTCAAACGTTCGAATAGAAACATAATCTGTGGGGAACTTTACGTTTCTCCAGTTGTAGTTTTTTGCTTCTTCTAACAAGTGTTTTGTGATTTTTCCAGGATCTGTTTTAATTTCATTTCCATGTCGAGCTATCATCACAGCGTATTTAAAACACTCGTTATCGTCATTTCTAGGATTAACAACAGCCTTGTTTAAGGCTATCCATCTTGGCGTGGGAGCATAGCCATGAATTTTAAGGGTATTATGAATGAGTTCATAAATTTCTAATTTTTCGATATCATAAAGCCTCCAACCACTTCCTTCTTTTTGAAACATTGCACAACGTTCTAGAATAGTATTAACCATGGCTTGGTAGGTTTCTTCTAAATCACTTCCTTCATTAATAACGTGATTTTTGGATAAAAAGCCAGTTGTTTTAAGTATACTTTGTTTGGGATTTTTAGGATCTGGCTTCTCCATAATGCAAGTGAGTCTAATTTGTACTTTTTTGTTCATAGTTGCCTTGCTTTGCTCGGGCTCGGTTTGCTTTTTGATCGCTTGCTTAAACAAATACAATACTGTGTTTCTACACTGTTCTAAATACACCAACACGTTTTCTGTATCTAAGATTGGATTATCTCTAGAGTAAATCACCCAAGTTCTTTTTTTCCCTTTTAACACAATGCTTTTTTCTATATATTTTAATAGATCTGGGATTGTGTCCGTGTTTTTTCTTTTATGACTAAATGGGTAAAAGTAACGATTGATGTCATTAAACTTTACAAATTGTCTCATTCCAAAAAGCTCAAGATTTCGTTTGGTTTTTAAAGATTTTATTTCTTGAGCAAGAGCTTGTCTTTGGAGTTGAAAACTTTTATGAGTATAAGGGTGCTTTGCACCCGCTCTGCGTTTAGCACTCTTTTCTTAGCGAGATTTTGGCGAGCTTTAATTTTTTTATTTCTAAAACTTAAGAGATTAAGTTTTATTTTAAACTCCTTATTAAGTTGTCTAAGATGTTGATAAACCTGATTTTTAGTGCAAAGTTTCTTCGAAACTTTGCAGTATTGTGATGAGTAGCGAAAATTCACATGAGTCAGTCATACAGTCATACAGTCAGTCATACAGTCAGTCATAGTGTAAACTTTCCGGGGGATTTATGTAGGTTTTTCTCGTGCATATTTCTATTAAAATGTCAAGCAAGTCCATCAGTATGCACTCCCGTTTTCGCTTAAATTCCCATCAAACACGTGCTTCGTGGCAAATTATTAACTTTTTTTCCTGCGCTAATGTCGGAAGTGGTAGGAGTGAGTCAAATAAGAAATAACACTGGGGAACTCTTATCAAAATCAAATGTTTGGATCTTCTTTTACTCAAGGCATCACAAAAAAGAAATTTAAAAAATCCAATCTAAAAGAACGTTTGAAGAGAATAGAATTAACTCAGTATAGAATAGAATTCTCTAGAGTTCGTCTTGATAATCGTGAACAAAAATTATTTGAGAATTATGTAAAAATAAGAGGCAAACTACAACAATCAATCACATCCTGATTCTTTTTTTAAGAGTTAAATAAATGGAGAAAAAAAAAAAGTACAAGTAAGAAAACGAACGTAGTGAGTGTGAGACAAGAAAAAACAATAGTAGTGAAAACGAACGTAAGCAAGTCGAGAAAAAAAATAATTTCAAGTCGTAAGAGTTTTCATGTAACGGTGTTTATTATGAGCTTATTAAAACACGTCATCATTTCCCTACTCATGAGTCTCGTCTTAAGACTTTTAATTAATGGAAATATTGATAACTATTTTTTTAAATTTGGATTTTTTAACGATGAATGGTTTTTAAGTTGGAAAATCCTAAAGCAAGGATTTCAAGAAGGAAAACTTATGCCTCGATGTTTTCTCTTATTTGGTAAAACATTTTATCTTTGCCTCGAAGAGAAATAAAAGCGTAAGCGAGTTAAAAAAAGGTAACTTTTTTCCCAAGTTACATTTTTAAAAAACATGACAAACGTGGTAACTTTAAGCGAGTCAAACCAATAAGCTTAATAACTTTCCAACTCTGACACTAGTCACGATCACCATTCCATTTTTTACGAGCTTCATATAATTACTCATTTCTTCTCCTGGATGATAATAATGTTCTAATTTTGGCTCTGGATTGCTTTCTTGTTTTAAATCCTGTACCTTTTTAAAAAGAACCAAGGCATTGTTTGTTTGATCTAGATCTTTGTTCGCTTCGCTCAAATCTAAACGATATTCCATTAATTTATTTTTTCTTTCAGTTTCTCTCTCAAACCATTCTTCTTTATTTTTTGCGAGTTGTTCCATGGCTAAATTATGTCTTTTCATTTCGTCTTGACATCCTTTATGATTGAGTTTACTAAATAAGAATCCTGCTCCTGCAAAAGCAAAAGCGTTTAAAAAGTCCACTTGCAATCATGGTAGCCATTTAATTTAAGGGAATTTTTTCATAATTCACTAACGTTCGTGGTTTGCTTTGCTCATGTTTTCTTTTCTGGATACAGGGCTTCACCTCTTCGCATTTTTTCATAGCAAGGTGTCATTTTTACATTTTCTGTGAGAATTGTGGTCAAAAATGTGATTAAAATCAGTTTAAAAAGATCTTTAAAACTATTGATGGAAAGTAAAGTCTCTCCTGTAAGTTTTTTAATTCCAATAGAAAGTCCAGCAGCCATTCCTGAACTTATTACAGATTCTACAAGATGATTTACAATTCGTTTTCTCACAAACTCGTTATTCATTTATTTATAATACAAAAAAAAATCAATGATTTTTTTGACTCGCTTTCATTCGTTTTCACCATGTTTTTTTAGTCAAAATTATCTAATCGTGGTTTTTCCTCTTGTTTTGTTTCAACAGGATTATTTGCTTCAGGAACATTAATGGGTTCGTTCGTGCTCAACTCGCTTACGCTCATATTTGCTTTTTTATCGAGAAATTTATACAAAAAGAAAATCACCACAAGCACACCTAACAAAAGATAAATCTTTCTTTGTAAAAGAGGACTAAACTCGGAACTCGCTTTGCTCGTTTCTTGATCTTGAAGAAACTTCTTTTTAGAAGCTTTAGTCTTTTCAGAAATTTTGGTTAACTTTTTTTTTATTTCTGTTTGTTTTTTTGTGGGCTTAGGTTTAGGTTTGCTCATTCTTTTATTTTTAGATAATTTCTTTAATTCTTTTGAAACAGAACTTAGGGGTTCTTCAGGAATTGAGTCTAAAACCTGTTTATTTATTTCTTCACTCACTTTGCTCGTGTTCGCTTCGCTCGTACTCATTTATTTAAGAGTAAAATTTTTAATTCTCTTCCCTAAAGACAATATAAGAACAAATTAGACTCGTGATGTATTAAATTAACCACAACATTGTTAAAACTCATTAAGGAAGCTATCAAGGCTCCTGATGCATGTCCTCTAGTAGTTATTTTTGTGTCTGAAGCTTTTAACTTTTTTTCTTCTTTTGGTTTATTAAGTTCTTTATTCAGTCCAAATTTCATGTTACTTTTTGCAATGGTAAGAATGTTATTAAAACCTGGAATGGGGTCTTTTACAATAACCATATCGAACGGGATCAAAATGATCCCAGGTCCAATCACCATATCCAGAACCACGTTTGTGTTTTTTATAGCTGTTCTCATATTAGAAATCAACACAGTGGAGTCATCCTGTAATATAGTTTCTTGTACTAACTTCTTAAACACATTGAGTTTGAGAAGACTTTGCTCCTTGACCCACGATACTCCATCTGGTCTTGGCTTGAGCCCCCAAAACACAATAAACATAAGACTCTACAGCTTCTTGGAGTAATTTTTGACCTATTTTAGTTGAGCCATCGGAATCTTTTTATAAAGGATTTCCAATCGTGGTCCGATTTATTTATGGTCTTGTAGGTCCAATCGTATTCTAATTCTTTTATATTATATCTTTTCTTATGATCAAATCTAGGATCTAGCTTATAATGACCATAAATTTGTCTATTTATAACTTCGCTTAATTTTGCATGTTTATGAGGTTTTTGATGTCTTATAATTTCTTTAATGGGAATATTTTTATGGATAAGTTTTAGAATTTCTGGATTTACATAAGTTTTTAATTTCTGAGGATGAGTTAAAAATCTTTTCATTTGATAGTAAAAATAATAATGAGCTATAGAACTTATAATAGCTAGCTGTGGACTCGCTACGCTCGTCTCGCTTCGCTCGTTTTTTTTTGTAATGAGTTCTAAGCTCATACCTCCTAAATAACTTATAACATAGGCAGCCACTTAACTGGTAAAATAAGGCACCTCGATGTAGTTGAAGTCTATTTTTCGAATGTCTCCAAACATATCGAGAGTTTTGTCGTAATCATATTTTGTATCAAGTTTGTCCAGTTGACTCGTAAAGTAATCATTTTCGTTAATGTAAAAGTTTATTTTTTAAAAATCTAACTCACTTAGGTTCGTATTTGGAACTAATTTTGAAACGGTTCCATAGTGGTTTCAAATCTTGGGGGACCATTCTTTGTCTATCTTTTATTGAATTTCTCCAGTGGAGATTCCTAAAGCTTTTTGCCAACCTGGATTATGTTTAAAGGCATATGTTTCTAAAGCATAACGATAACCGTGATGCGTGTTGTAATAAGTAACAGTGATGAGTTTTAAAACAGTTTCATTAAATTCTGGATGCACTGGGTTTTCTTGTTTAATTTCTTTTAATTGATAATCAAAATAAAAAAAAAAGAAGTATTCGCTCTTGGATATTTTTTCAAAAAGTTTTTTTTAGAGACTTCTTTTGAGAAACTGTTAATTAAATCTTCAATGTAATCTTTTCCATATTTTTTATCGTATTCCAATGGTAGTATTGATCCATTTATTTAATAGGGTCAGGGGCTTCTGAAATAAATTTCCAACAATACGGAGCCAATATGATCGATCATGTTAGTATTTGTGCTTATATGAAATCTTAATTTGTTGTATATTCCATTTTTTATGATTATGGAGCCTTCGATGTCATTATAACGCGTTACAGAGCCATTTAAAACTTGAGTTGTAGTAATGGGTAAAGTAACTATAGAACTAGTCAATTCCCCATTGAAAAAGTTTTTAGATTTATCCATGATATCACAATCCACCGTAACATACTTCAACCCAAGATGAATATCTACTTCACTTGTGCTTTCTATTTCTTTGTTTGCTTGGGTGATTTTTTTTTTTTTTGAATCCTAATAGTACCTCAAGGTTTTTTAGATCTATGTCTCCAGTTCTTTTATTGGTTATTTTACACTTATTCGTATGGACGTTTTCCTCAAGTTCTAATTTATATTCTAAAAGTTTAGTTTTTATTTGCGAAAAGTTCCAAAATACTGGTTGTAATTTGAGCTCATTTGAGCCTCCAGTATTTATCGCGGTGTCTAAAATCATGTCGTTATAATTTTTCTTTATATTTTTATAGTTCCAAAAAATAGTAGCTGTTTTTACGAATAATCTATCACCCAATGATATTTTTATGTTTCTGTCTAAAATAATTTCTTTACGACTTAACTCACTCGAGTTAAATAAAAATAGTTAATTTTCTCATTTATTTAATAAGAGTAAAAATGAGGAGAATCTCAGACATATAAGAAGAAAATTTTTCTTTCTAAATAAAATGGATAACAAAGACGAAACTGAGCAAAGTGAACAAGAACTAGAGCCAGTTGAGATTAGTGAGTCCGAGATGAAGGAAATGTTTTTGAGAGACCTTTATTACGACCCTAAGAGGGGTTTTAGATCCGCAGAAGCATTATACAAAAGAATTAAAGAGCTAAGAAATGAGCAAAGCGAACAAGATGATGTAAAGATTTCTCTTAAGTTTATTAAGGAATGGTTAAAAACACAAGACACATTTACAAGATATAAACGTGCTGTAAAAAAGTTTAGAGCTTTTTCCAAACCTTATGTGGAAAATCTAGCTCAGCAATTACAAATAGATCTCCTGGACATGGGAGGTTTTAAGAAAGAAAAAAGAAATAAAAATTTTGGATGGATTATCACTGAGGTGGAAGTGGAAGTCTTATCTAGATTTGGATTTGCTATTCTCGTTAAGAAAAAAGAAGGAAAAATTGTTTCGGAGGGCTTAACCCTTTGGCGACAGCGTAATACAATATCGTTCGAATTCGAACGATGACTTTCAAGCGCTAATACCTCGCGTTGTATGCGCCAGATAGTTATGAAACTGGTAACACTAAAATCACCATAAAAAACTCTACAAAGCAAATATATTTTTGTTTTTATACACTAAACATAGCGATAGTTGTAGCGGGAAAAGACCACGGAAATATCATATTTCACAAAAAAAGTTCTCAAATTACATACCGGAAGTTCCATTACGATAGTATTACTTTAAAATACTTCGCATGTCGGCTGTCTATATTCTTTATCTTTAGCTAAGAATAAAGCCAGTTTATCTTGTTATACACAGTGAAAATTTGAAGAAAATCCGTTGAATAGAACCAATTTTATGAGCATTCATGTAATCTCATATGTGTCAGCCATGT
>JAODVQ020061166.1:0-14842 GCA_025400075.2 Phenganax stokvisi
GCTTGCCTCGGCGTGGCTCTGAAAGCCTCCATTCCGAAACGAGATATATCGAAGCGACTCATGGCGGTGGCAATCATCTCGAACACGCAACACGCAAGTCCGAACTGCAACGGAAACAGCGAGGACTTGCGCGCCCAGTTGAGAAGATAATCCACAGAAGTGACGACTGTCGAGCGCGAAACATCGTCAGGAACATGAATCAGCGGCTCAGGCAGTGGCGAGCGTCGCTGTGCCTTCATCAGGTTAACTTCATCGCCCTCGTCGCGATCCAAGTCCCAAGTAACGTTGAAAAGAGGACTGCGCGGGTCATGCCCGATCGGCACGCCATATGCATTTTCTATGTCGGTAGTCACTGATTCGAACTCCTTGTCCACTCAAGCGCACCCTTGCGCCAAGCGTAAAGATAACCCAGAGTCACCACCGCCAAGAAAACCAAGACCGCACCGAAGGCTATCAAACCGAACTGCTTTGACAACACTCCGTATCTGATCGCCCAAGGGAATAGCAGAACCGTCTCAACATCGAACACCACGAAAAGAATCGCGTAGTAGTAGTAACGAATGTTGAAGAGGCGCGGCGGCGGACTGAACGGCCTGAGACCGCTTTCGTAAGCCGACTGTTTAACAGTGGAGGGGGCGCTGGGACGAACCCGCACGAACTGAGCGGCATAAGATAACCCCAGCATCCCGATGGGCACTCCCACAGCAACCATCAGGAACATCAACAAGATGCCGTACTGCCTGAAGTAGTCCTCGATCATCAGGCTATATGGGTACTCTGATACGATTTCGACACGTTTGGCACATCCGCGCTTGAGGCTTCAGATGTAATCAGGCTTCTGCAACATCGTCATTGATTTTATCCGTTGTCCAGAGAATTCGTCGGCATGATCAGAGCCTTAGCAACAAGGATGGATGCTGTAGGCGCAAAATTCAGTTGAAAACTATCAGTCCTCTTCCATCTGCCCCGTTCTCAAGATCTTCGTAGGCTTCGTTGATCTCTTCCAAAGGGTACTCTCTAAGCGCAATGCCGTCGATATCCAACTTTCCCGACTTGTAGAAATCAAGCAACACCCTGAAGGTCTCGTGGGGGCTCGCCGAGCCGTAGTAACTGCCTACAACGGTTTTCTGATTACGGACAATGTCTACCATCGGTATATCGACGTCGAATCCTTCAGGCGCAAGACCGATCACAACGCATGTTCCTCCCTTCCTAGTGGCAGAATAGGCATCCTTAGTGGTCGCTGGGTGCCCAAACGCATCAACAGCCATATCCACACCACCGTCTGTGAGATCCATAATCGCCTCCGCTGCATCTTCTGAGCGGGAGTTCACGACATCAGTAGCTCCGAATCTGTAAGAGAATTCGAGTTTGGAATCCAAGATGTCCACGGCAATGATTCGCGATGCGTTCAGAAGCCTGGCGCCCTGTATGACGTTCAATCCGACCCCGCCGACTCCGAACACGGCAACAGTCATGCCGGCACGCGCCGCAGGCTGGTTGATCACTCCGCCCACGCCTGTTGTCACTGAACACCCGATAAGGGCCGCAGCATTCATCGACACATCGTCGGGAATCGCATAGCAGGCCTGTTCCGGGCAAATTATCGTCTCTGAAAATACGCCCAGCTTGGCGAACTGGTGAACATCCTCGCCATCGCCATCGCGCAGCCTGAAGGTGCCATCGTACTGACGCGTGCCTGTTAAGCGGTTGGTGTCACACAGGTTCTGCATCCCGGTTCGACACGAACGGCAATGCCCGCAACTAGGCACGAACGACAAGATGCATCGGTCGCCCGCAGAGACTCCGGCAACGCCTTCGCCCACTTCTTCGACCACTCCTGCGCCTTCGTGTCCCAAGACGATAGGCATGGGAAAACTAGTCTCCCCTTTCATAACATGATGGTCCGAGGCGCAAACCCCGGCGGCGCCGATCCGAACCTTCACCTCGCCATGCCGAGGCGGCAGTTGCTCAAGATCTACAACCGGCATTGGCTCATTAGGCTCATAAAGTACCGCTGCTTTAACCATGGCTTCTTATGCTCTCAACCCGAATGGGCTCGAATCTTCATACGAACATTCGTCGTGTCTGGAGGCATTGCATACAAAACACGCCGCCCGCGGAGTCACCTGCAGACGGCGTGCGTGGCTTTGATGCGCTGAACCTCAGTTCATCTGAATCATGGCGCCAGATTCGATCATGTTGGCGACCTTGGCCTTGAGTTCCTTCACCTCCATGATGTGGGGAGATTTGCCCTGAGCCTGCTTGTCCCACAAAACCTCGCCGTCAACCGTCACTTTGAAGGCGCCAGAGTGCCCCGGCACTAGGCTAATAGCCAGCGCAGGTCCGGCAGCTTGGAACAGCTCGCTCGCCATGTACGCAGCCAAGTTGGCGTAACCGCAAGGGACGCAGTACTCGATCTCGGCTTCCATCTTCCAATGTTGTGCCATTTTTGGTTCTCCTGTCTTTAGGTGTTCGAAGTGTCGAATACGTTCAACTAAACCCTATCAACACCTCGTAAAATGTGCAAAACAAAGGGAATGCGATAATTGAAGCATCCGACAGCATCACTTTTTATCTTCGCATATTCGCAGAAATTCGCCCACGCTCGGAGAACAGCCTATGCCATCAAGAGTCACACTGAAACCCGTTGCCAGGGATGATGTCCGAAGAATCTCGGAGTGGTTAAACGACATAGAGGTATCGGACAGCTGGTTTGGAAGATACACCTATGACGACCCAGCCCACCTTGGATACGAACCTGAGAAAATGATCGATGCCACGCAAGAGGAGTGGGACGAGGTGTTTGACGACCCTCACCATGAGCCGCATCGCGACATCTTTTCAATCTACACAGATGAAGGCGAACATATCGGCGAGGGGCAGCTTTCCATTGATGAGCCTCTCGGCGATGCTCAGATATCTATTCTCATCGGAGACAAGACTAAGTGGCACAAAGGGTATGGCACCGCCTCCGCTTTAGCCATGCTTGAGCATGTGTTCGACAATCTGGGACTCTATCGCGCTTGGGTCGATGTTCCCGACTACAACGAAGCCGCACGGACACTTTTCGAGCGCTTAGGATTTCAACATGAAGGCACGCTTCGCAAGAGCCGCCCTCATCACGGCGCACGTCACAACTCCGTCATCCTCGGCATGCTGGTAGACGAGTACCACCAGAAGTTCCCGGACGGAGTCAGCAGCCACGTCATCGGCTGGCACGGACAGGCTTAGGCAAAGCCCTTATCTAAGTCGTTCTCCCACAACGCGCCCGTTTCACTGTTCGGCAGCATGTCCAGATACTTATGCGCGTTGCCTGTTACAAGCAAAACCACTCTCTCGTCTCGGTCTGCTAGGCCGCGTTCCAGCAATCCTCTCAGAGCCGCCAGCGTAGCGCCTCCCTCCGGCGCAGGGAATATGCCTTCGCTTCTCGCCATACTGCCCATCGCCTCCAACATCTCGCCGTCAGAAACAGTCATTGCCGCTCCACCGCTCTCTCTCACCGCTCTCAGCACCAAAAAATCCCCAATGGCTGCAGGCACTCTCATTCCAGCCGCGAATGTGGCAGGGTTTTCAAACGTTTTAGCGAATTCTTCGCCCCTCTCAAATGCGTTCACTATCGGAGCACACCCCTCCGCTTGCACGCAGATCATGCGCGGACGCTGCGAGCCTATCCAACCCATCAACTCCATCTCTTCCAACGCCTTCCAGATACCCACAATGCCTGTTCCGCCGCCAGTCGGATAGACGATCACATCCGGCACCTCCCAGCCTAGCTGCTCTACGATCTCGTAGCCCATCGTCTTCTTCCCCTCCGCTCGATACGGCTCTCGCAGCGTGGAGACGTCGAACAGTCCCAGCTTCTCCGCAGACTCGGCCGAATGTCTCCCGGCGTCAGTGATGAAGCCATCTATGAGTGTTAGGCGAGCCCCTAGAGCCTGACACTCCAACTTGTTGGCTAACGGAGCGTCTTCTGGCATGAAAACATGCGCCTCCAAGCCGCCGGCGGCAGCATAGGCAGACATAGATCCGGCGGCGTTACCCGCCGACGGCATGGTTAGCCGATGCTGCCCCAACTCTTTAGCTCTTGATACTGCTGCGCTGAGACCTCTGGCCTTGAACGATCCTGTAGGGTTCACGCCCTCATCTTTGATGTATAGATCAGACATCCCCAACTCTTTCCCAAGATTCTCGGCGCTTAACAGCGGTGTCATTCCCTCCCCTAGTGTGATGATGTTTGCAGGGTCCTGAACCGGCATAATCTCGTGATAGCGCCACATGTTCGGTTGACGATTGGCCAAGTCCTCCTTCTTAAGTGACTCTCCACAAGTATCGAGATCGTAACGAGCCAGCAGCGGCTTGCCATTGGCGGGGTTGGTGCGATGTGGAAAAGAAGCGTCAAATTCCTCGCCGCTGAGAGAGCACTCCAGATGGGATATATAAGAAAACCTCATTGCCAAGACTCTGGAACTAGCTATTGATTTTCAATCTGCTTCACGATCCGGGCTTCGATTATGCGGTGCGGCGTAACGTCTTCAGTCAAACGATTCACATTCTCGAACTGTTGCAAGATTTCCAAGCCTTCTATCACTCTGCCAAAAACTGTGTAGCACACACTTTCACCATCCCAGCAATCTCGCATCACACCGTTCTCGAACGCATTCCATTCCGGATGAGGGGCGAGGGTGATCAAAAACTGACTCGATCCCAAATCATTGCCTACGCTGAGCATCGAAACAACGCCCGCCGAATCGTGTGTCGCATCGGGATGATACTCAGAAGGAATGTAGTATCCGGCGGTTCCGCCAAATTCGTTGATTATCGATCCGGTGAAAACCGCAGAGTCTTCCTCCACGGTATGAAATTCATGTCCGTCGTAGTAGCCGGCCTCGATCAGGTTGATGAAATTTTCGACGGTGACAGGGGCGTAATGGTTGAAAAGATCGATGTGCACCTCACCAAGATCAGTTACTAGAACGGCCTTGTACGGACCTAATGACTCATGCTCTTCTGATGGCGCACGAATAGGTTCGACAGCACCAGTCGGCACTTGCAACGGGGTATTGCCAAGTTCGACGTCGGATGGCGTAGGCAGAATCAATGGTTTGGGACGCCAAGCCGTGACCGTGGGTTGAAACTGAGAGCTCAACGCCTGGCGGATGCCTGAGCCGTCTACGTCGGTGAGCCATAGACCGCCCTCTTCATCGTCTACGAATGCCACCTCGCTGCCGTCTGGCGAAAATGTCGCCACGAAAGCCCCGATATCGCCAATCTCTAGAGGCTGCCACTCCCCCGTTTCAACATCCATCAGCACCAATGCGTTCTCTCCCGATTCGGAGGTAGCCTCTTGAGTGGAAAGCAGGATCATGTTGCTTTCAGGGTGCCAGCCCTGTCCGCTGCCACCCACAACTTGCAGAGTGTTTGGAGATGAAATATCTTCCATGTTCGCCAAGTAAGTGGTGGTTACGCCAGTCTGCGTGACGGACGTGTACATGAGCAGATCGCCGTCAGGAGACCAGATCGGGAGAAGGTGGCGAAGTTCCACATTTGCGCTGACGCGCATCGCATCTTCTTCCCCGATCAGTCGAGTTATTCCGCCCTCCGAATCCTGAGGAATCTTAGCTACATAAACTTGCCAAGCCCAACCTGCAGCTCTTACAAAAGCGATTTTAGAACCGTCCGGAGAAATCGCAGGCATCAGGATTTGACCATCCAGTTCCGTCAGCTGCCGAACATCGTCTCTGAAAGGGTCGATGTCATAGAGTTGGTAGCCTTCTCCGCTGTTCAGGCCGAACACCAGCCTCGAGCCGTCGGGCCACCATGCCGGGGTAGTCTTGCTGAATTCTGAGGTGTTCAGCTTTGCAGAGATTGGCACAAACTCGGCTGTTGACAAGTTTATGAGGTAGATGTCAGAGCCATAAATTCCGACTAGGTCGATCGCCAAGAAGTCCGAGCTACGCTCTCTCACTTTGATGTCGGTCTTAACTTCGATCAGGCTTTCATTTCCCGCGTTTCCCGGCAATATGCGAGCGATCAAGGCATCCTCAAATACGCCGGTCTCCATGTCGGCCACAAACACAGTCCCAGAGTCGAGCGATCCTCCAGCCTTAACCTCTAGATATACATCCACATCGTTGATTTCATTCCCGTGAATATCCAACACTCGGAGTTGTATCGGAGAGGCTGCGCCCGTGGGAATCGAGTCGGCTGGATGAATGAACTCTATAGTTTCCGCCGCTGCCGCAAGTATGCTTACAGGCACATCGCTAACTGTCTGTATGCCGTCTTTGAATCCACGTACAGAGACCGCGCCCGATTCGAAAGAGCCAGATTTAGTTCCCGCGGTAAAGACGCCATCTCCGCTGATCGTTCCAACCTCTGGGTCGTACACCGTCCACTCGATCCGGTCGAGCAGAATCTCGTTGTCAAAGCGGTCATAGGCAGTTACGTTCAACTCCGCTTCAGTTCCGGGCTGCAATCCTGTGAGATCCGCGATTGGCTCTACACGGTCTAAAATGCCCGGCTTTATCGTGCCGTATACGATCTTTTCCACCTCTACCCCATCGTAGACGGCATGTACCACCAGCAGAGAAGCGTCTTCATCCGATATCCTGTCGCTCGGACTGTAGAAGCCTGTCTGATCGATCTCGTCACCCGGACGGAGGATTTCCCAAAAAATCTCAACGTCGTCTGGATCTAGGACATGTCCAGCATCGTCCATCGCAATTGCATCAAGGTCTAAGCCCCATGTGACTCGTGTGTCGATCCTCTCCGGTATGACCTTGATAGTCGTTATTGCGCCTAGCTCTACCTCTACAGGAACCACCTTTTCTATCGTTACTCCGGCGCGAGTGAATACAGCTTTGACTCCGTTCCCGGCAAAACCCACTTCTTGACCAGCGGTGAACAATCCATCTGATGTGATAGCGCCCGTCGCCGGATTGGCTATCCAATCTATTGCGGGATCCGGAATCAGATTTCCCAGTTCATCGTATGCTTTCAAATCGAATTGATGGGTCTCGCCCGATTCGAGCTTCAGAGCATCTGAATTCAGTACGAGCCAACTGGCGGCGCCGGGTTGAACGGTGATGGTCTGTTCCTCTGTCGAGCTTTGCCCTCCCCTTACAGCGTTCAGCTTCACGTTAAAGTTGCCTGCGTCCAAGTATTCATGCGCCACACTGGCGCCCACTGCGGAGTTGCCGTCGCCAAAATCCCAGCGATACACGGCATCTTCAACAGGGGCGTCCACGTTCAATGTCACGTACATCGGCGCCATCACGGTTTCAGCATTCATGCTGAACTCGACTCTCGGCGGGACAACCGTCGGCGTCGTTGTGGGAGTGGGCGCAGGTTCCGAGCAACCCGCAAGCATAAGAGCAAGAGATGCGGCTGCGATTGACGCTGACAAAAGAGACCTAGACAGAAAATGGTGCATAAGCATCTATACGGAAAGCGATGCCTCGTCGGATCGCAAAGCCATCAAGACGTCGATATCCGACCACTTGATTCGGCGCATCAAAATCTGCGCAAACACTCTCGACCAAACCTCTCCCACCACGCGAGCAGAGAGAGACATGCCCGTCTCTCGCTCTATTGAAGTAGTCTGCAAACCCGGCATCCCGCAAGGTGAGATGCAGTTGTAGAAACTCAAGTCTGTGGCAACGTTCAACGCCATACCGTGCATAGCCACTCCTCCGCTCACACGGACTCCTATGGCAGCGATTTTCCTTCCCGTCGGCAACTCGTCGTTAGAAGGTTTGCACCCTGGCTCTCCTCCAACCCAGACTCCAGTCTTGCCCACTACTCGATGGGCTTGCACGCTATATTCTGCAAGAGTGCGGATGACAGCCTCTTCCAACATTCGCACATATGCCACAGGTCCCATTTCAGCCTCACGGATGCTGATTACGGGATATGCAACCAGTTGCCCGGGCCCGTGATAAGTAGTTTCGCCGCCACGGTCTGTTTCAACCACATCACATCCCTTCTCTTGCAGCCACTCATTATCGGCGTAAATGTCTTCTGGTTTTCCGCGTCTGCCCAATGTGAAGACGTTGGGATGTTCGAGCAACAGCACAGTATCAGGGATATTTCCAGCTTTGCGCTCGTCCAAAAGCGTATGTTGCAGTTCAAGCATCGCGCTGTAAGGCTTCAATCCCAGCCAAGCCGCGTTTAACACGCCATCAAATGAATGTGTCAATTTTCGGATTGCCCCACAGCTTCGAGCCGCTGCTTTACTTCTCGCAGGAACGCCATTGCCTCGGCTCCGTCCACGATACGGTGGTCAAACGAAAGGCAGATGTTCATCATTGAACGAATGGCAACCGCATCACCGCTCTGATCTGCGGAAATGATTACAGGGCGCTTGACTATCGACTCAGTGGTGAGAATCGCGGCCTGAGGATGATTGATGATGGCGCCTCCCCAAACAGACCCCAAAGCGCCAGTGTTGTTAAGTGTGAAGGTGCCGCCTTGCACGTCGCCAATACTCAGCCTATCGGATCGGGCGGCCTCGATCAGTCTCATCGTTTCTCTAACAGTTTCCTGAAGCGTCAATGAATCTGCGTTTTTGACTACTGGAACCACGAGGCCTTTCTCGGCAGCCACGGCTATCCCCAGATTCACAGATCCTTTCAGCAAGATGCCATCTTCGGTCCAACTGGAATTGAGACGACGATGAGTCTTTAGCGCCAGCGCCACTTGGCAAAGGATTATCGGCAGAAAGGTTAGGCGCTGACCAGTGGCAATGTGGACTTGGTCGATCAGACTATTGCGGTACTCCACCAAACAAGTAACGTCTACCTCAACCGCTCCCCAGGCATGGGGTATCTCTCTAAAGCTGCGAGACGTGTTTTCCGCGATCATCCGTCTCACAGCGCTGGGCTGAATCAATTCGTCTTGGTCAGGCTTAGCAGTTGCCGATGGGGATGACAAAAGCGCCTCTATATCACGCTTGGTGACACGGCCGCCTCTGCCGCTTCCGCGAACATCTGACAAATCAATTCCGTGCCGTTCCGCCAGTCGCTGAACCACGGGAGAGTAACGACGGCCGCCGACGCGTCTCTGTGTGTCGATCCTGCCTCTCCTTGGCTCTGCGGCGCCTTCGAAGGTGCCTGAAGGCGCTGTAGCCGATTCAAGGCTAGTGTCTCTAAATTCTCCTCCCGTCGGTCCGACGTTAGCGCCGGTGATCATGGAGCCGATTCGACTAGCCGTCCGCTCTTCGACAGCATCATCCCGCTCAGGCTGATGATCTGCGTCTGATTCGACTTCCATCTCGGCGATAGGCGCACCCATTGCCACAGTGTCTCCTTCATCTACCAACATACCCACAAAGGTGCCGTCCGTCGGAGCCGGCACTTCCATGTTCACCTTGTCGGTAATCACTTCGACTAACGGATCGTACTTGCGTACCGACTCTCCGGCGGAAACGAGCCACTTGCCGATCACCGCTTCGGTCACCGACTCCCCGACGTGAGGCAGTTCGACAGTAAGTATCGGCAAGCTACACCTCCGCCAAATCGCGAATGGCGCCGGCTATCTTTTCTGGCGATGGCATGAACTCTGCCTCTTGGAGTGGATTGAACGGCATCGGCGGTATCTCGGGAGGGCCCAGCCTCATAACGGGCGCATCAAGATCGAAGAAGCCGTGCTGAGCAATGATTGCGCTGACTTCAGACGAAACGCTGACAGCGGGGGTGTCTTCCTGCACTATCAGCGCCCTACCCGTTTTGGATACCGAATGGAGTATCGTCTCGACATCTATGGGGCGCAGAGTCCGCAGGTCCACTATTTCAACATCTATCCTGTCGGTCCGTGCAACTATCTCTGCCGCCTGCAACGAGTAGTGCAACATCAAGCCGTAGGTGATGAGTGAAACATCTGATCCGGTTCTTTTGACCTCCGCCTTTCCTATAGGCTCGATGAACTCTTCGTCTGGAACGTCGCCTCTTACTAGCCGATAAGTGCGCTTGTGCTCTAGAAAAACTACCGGATCATTCGATCTGATGGCCGAGCGCAGTAGTCCACAAGCGTCGTAAGGAGTCGCAGGCGCCACTACCTGAAGCCCAGGCGTGTGTGCGAAAAGCGCTTCGATGCTCTGGGAGTGATACAACCCCCCTCTCACGCCTCCGCCATACGGCACTCTGACCGTCATCGGAGCGAATTTCTTGCCTGCCGTGCCGTAGCGGACGCGCGCCGCCTCTCCCACCAGTTGATTTATCGCAGGCCACACAAAATCTGCGAACTGTATCTCGGCGATTGGCCTCATGCCGTTCACAGCGGCCCCCAGCGCGATGCCGATTATCGAAGATTCGGCTAGCGGCGTGTTCATAACGCGTTCTTCGCCAAACTCTTCTAGGAAGCCCTGCGTGGCTAGAAACACCCCACCACGTTCGGCGATGTCTTCTCCCATGATGAAGATGTCTGGATCGCGTCGCATCTCACTGCGCATGGTCTCGCGCACCGACTCGATCAACGTCATCTCAGGCACTGGATCAGCCCTCGTTCACACCGTGGTACATCTCATCGACAGATGGAAACCCTTGTGCCTCCACCTCCTCGGTCGCTCGATCCACTTCTTGACGCGCCCACGCCTGAATCGCTGAATCCCCCTCATCGTCCAACATCCCATGCCGAGTGAGCAGGTCGGCGACTATTGGCAAGGGATCGCGCTGCGACATGTTTTCTATATCGTGTGCGTCCCGATAGCGAGTATGATCGTCATCCGTGGTGTGCGGCAACAATCTCTCCACTCGCAGCTCGAGCAGCGTGGCCCCTCCGCCAGATCGGGCACGTTTGACGGCCGCGCTCGCCGCCTCGTAGGTCGCAAGAATGTCCGCGCCATCCACCTCGACCCCCGGGATGCCGTAAGCCGAGGCCCTCGAAGCCACACTCTCCACCGGCATCTGTTGTGCCAGCGGCACTGAGATGGCATAGCCGTTGTTCTCGCACACGAATACTGCTGGGACTTTGTGAATACCAGCAAAGTTCATCGCCTCGTGACAGTCGCCCTGACTCGCAGCTCCATCGCCGAAGAAGATCAGTGTGACGGCGTCTCGCCCCTTCATCTTGTCCGCCAAAGCCACTCCCACGCCCTGCGGCATCTGAGTGCCTACAACATTGGAGAAGGAGAATAGATCCACCCTGGGATGAGCCCCGTGCAAAGGGAATTGGCGGGCACGGCTCATAATCTCTCCGTCGCGCGCCAAGAACTGGCGCAGCATCTCGCTGGGGGTAGTGCCGAGACAGACCATGGCCGTGAACTGACGATAGTAGATCAAGTAACGATCGCGCGTCGGGTCGCTTGCCTCGATAATGGCCGCCTGTGCCGCCTCGTGCCCTTGAGCAGATGCTGCAATGGCAGCCTTGCCCTGCCTGTTCAGTGTCCAAACGCGCTCGTCAAGCTTGCGGCTCAGACACATGTTGCGATACATCTGGAGCAGATCGCCCTCTGTCAATCCTGCCGGCAGATCGATTTTCTCTGACGCAGAGAATGCGTATGGAGCTTCGGCAGAGCGAACTTCATTCATACGGCAAATTATAGACGTGCGGCTTAACGTCTTTGTGCACTAAGACGGTCAAGACAGGCGGTATACTCGGTTAGTGTCTTCAGCCAACAGAAGCACATTTGCCGCACCTAAACCAAGCCAGCATCGCAGTTTGGAGGTTCAGACATAGATGACGAAGCAATCAGGCGCCAAAATGACCATCTTCTTGTTCATCGCTCTTTCGTCGATGTCGATTTTGACCGCATGTGCGCAAGACAGTCAGGCGAGGACTGAAACCGCAGGAGAGGATCCCACACCGATGCCAGTGAGCACATACAAATCTGACGCCACTTATAGCGCAACTATCAAAACCAACAAGGGCGACATAGAAGTAGACCTCTATAACGACATAGCCGGGAGATACGTAAGGAATTTCGTCGATCTGGCAAATTCGGGATTCTACGACCGCTCTCCCTTCCACCGAGTCATACCCGGATTTGTGATTCAAGGCGGTCAGAATGCAAATGGATTGCAGGCAGAGCAGTTCGCGGACGAGTTCCACCCCGACATGAAACACGATTCCGCCGGAATTCTCTCGATGGCCAACGCCGGACTCGACACAAACACATCCCAGTTCTTCATCACACACGACGCCACTCCGCACCTGGATCCTTACGAGGATGGCGCGCTCAAACCCTGCGCGACGCAAGGAGTTTCCTGCCACGCCGTGTTCGGAAAGGTAACTTCAGGGATGGAAATCGTTCTTGCCATCCAACAGGGCGACTCAATGGAAAGCGTGGAGATCCACGAAAACTAACAAGAGCGGCCAGAATCTTTGTGTGACTTCAACCTCTGCGGGTAGGACGCACACTGGAAGGCGCGTCGAAGGTCATCGGATCATTGGTGAAGCGCGAAAGGTCCAGCCTCTCTTCAGGCTCTTCTTCTTGAAGATGAGGTGATATCTGCACGTCGCCGACTATCGGATCTCTGTAAAACACGTAAGATTCATGAGCAATCGCGATGGGCGACCCTTCATCGATAGGCGTCAATCCCTCACGGACCGGCGTATTGCGAATATTCATCCGCAATAATCCGTCTATTTCGGGACGATAACTGAAAGCAAGTCCTTCTCTTCTGAACACGAAACTTCCCCCTCTTAGCGGAATGGCTTGCAATGCCGCGGCGGGAACTACGTTGGTCGCACCCCAAAGTTTCTCCAAGAATGCGAACCGATAGCTCTTGAAGTCAGCTACTAGTTCGTGGTTTCCGACAAAGTCGCTCTTGTATATGTAGCCATATGGTTTGGGCTTCAGGTTTGCGTAAACCATAAATCCAACGATCAGAAGCGCCAGCGCTACCCCTGCTACAGCGACTGGGATGTAGTTGAAGCCAGGTGGAACTGCGAATACTACCGAGCTAGACAGCGTCTCCGCATCGAAAACATACTCTCGTCCCAAATAATTAGTGTTGAGAGAAACTGAAATTCCATAAGTTCCCTCCACCGTCACGTTGGCAAATACCCGGTACTGATAAGCTTTGTCATCCTGCAAGGCAACCGCTTCAATCTCCGTGGCAATTTGATTTTCTGTAGTCGCCTCCGTGATTTGGACGCTCAATTCTGAAGGCGCTGCTAGGTATGGATAGCCCCCGACCGAGAGTTCCAAATTGGCTATCAACATCCTTCCTGCAGTTGCATCTGTGGAATCTGATGGATTGACAGACACTATCGGGAAAGGATCAACTGAGAATATCCCGTTAGTCTCGATGAAGGCGTCTATGCCCTGCCACTTCATCTTGAAAGACACTCGACGCACCCCTGTCTGATCCTGAGCAGGCAACAAGGCGGAGTATGTGCCGTCCTGGAGATTCGCGTCGCCGTCGGTTCCAGAATCTCGTAGCGTGAAGGTCTCTGCAGAACCGCCCTCGATCAGCACCTCGGCCTCGACCACCGCCTGTGTATCGACATGAGGCAGGTCGCCAGATTTGGCATCCACAGTCAGCAACAATGGTTCGCCCACTGGAAAGGGAATGGTTTCAGGCATAGACAAAACAACGGGATTGTCGATGTCGCTGATGAGAACCACATCGGCATCGCCACCATCGCTGCTCAATACCCAGCTGCCCGGCTCGGGGTCCTTGACCGCGTATATGCTGAGCGTCCGCGAGTAGAAAAGCTCGACGTTGCCGAGAGATTCGTTGAAATCTTGACCGCCCGGGCTTGTCAGAGTCTTGTTCAGATCAGGGTTTTCTGAACCCAGTCCCGCCAGCAACCGAGTAGAGTGTGGCGGAACCTCAATAACGTGGGAAATGGGCGTGTCTGTATCACCAGCGAACTGTTGGGTATCTTTGAATTCTGTTTGCAGCGCGTACTTGAAGAAATTGATGGCTCCCTCGACAAATCCCATGTCGTGGTAGTTGCCGCCCGTTTCTCTAGCCACACGATCCAGAACCTCACGATCAGGCGCAGCAGTAGTAGGAAGCGAAACGGCGTCTATTTTGTAGCCCTCTTGGGCGAAGTGGCCAGCGAAAACTCCCACGTTCTCAGGCGTCATAGTTTCAGCGTCATCGAAAACCCCGGCCGACAGCACTACAAGACGACTCCCCTCTGGAGCATCCCAACTCGTGAGATAGGTTCCATACTTGGCCAGCATTGCGCCCAACCCCGAACGTGTAGTATCTCCCGCTTCTCTATCTCTAAGCGTGGAGACGATGGATGCAAGGTCCTCCTTTGCCGCCTCGATGGTCGGATAAGTCTTGGGCTCTTGGGGAGTTTCTTCATATACGCCAATCGAGATGACTCCCGTTTGAGCCTTGGACAGCAATGAACTGCCAGCCGTCAGAACCGCATCTACGTCGTCGTCACGAAACGCATTGCCGTCCACAGCTATTAGAAGCATCCCGTCGTTGATCGATCTTGCCACCTGCGCCGATGCTGAAGAATCCTGAATCAAGAGCGTGCCGAATACGATCACAACCGCGATAATGCATACTCCAAAACGCGATTTCGCGAATATGAGTGGGCGAGTCATGGTGTCTAACTGGATGAGGTTACTCTTGAAGCTCATGGATTTAGGCTTCAATACAAGATTCTATTAGCGTCGCAGACACACAGTCTTCTATATAGACCGCGAAGATGATGATTCTGACGTCTACATCAGACCTTTTAGATGTCGATGCCGATTTCAAAAAGAGTTGCCAAACTGTGCAAGAATGATGCCTGTCACTCACGGTATTCAACCAACCGCGAGATCTGCGACGGCAAGTAAAAGTAGTTGTTACAAAGGAGCCTCATGAAGATAACTGGCGTTTCCACGACGTTGTATCAACACGATATGGCGAGAAGAATGGGAGATGCA
>JAODVQ020061268.1:0-18603 GCA_025400075.2 Phenganax stokvisi
ATATATATTTATATATATTATATATATAAATATATATATACACATATATATATTTATATATATATATATTGTAGACGTAATGGTCTGCTAATAGTTCGACCACAGACTGCACATTTTAAGTAGTTTAACTATTAGAATAAGATGCAGCCGTCCCTTGATGCAGAAGGTTGTCTGGTGTTAGACGGAGAGTGCATGGTATATAATTGACTCAGTATGGTGTTGCTAGGTACAATGTTTGGATTGCGCTGCTCAGAATTTGTTTGTTGGTACAGGTGATTGGTAAGACTGAAGAACTAATGATATTAACTGTTCATAAGACACTGTATATTGTCTATAACTATTCTAGTTCTGCATTCTTTATATTCTAGTTTAATAATTCACTATATTGTTGCGAATGATGTTTCACCTTCTGGAAAAGCTGTGTTTCAATATAGTCTTCAAGGATATAAACAGTTAGGACTGGTACTACTCTGCTTTATATTCATTGTGTGCTAATTGTATGAGTGGTCAAAATATATTGTTGATTCTTACTCTCATCACTATAGAAAAAGCCAGTTCAACAACTACTCACAGCTGCTGCAATCAATCGACTAATTGTATTATGTGATGGTAAAAAAATCCATTTTTTCACTAAACTTTGTAAACTTTAGCAAGGTTCATCCTCTCATTGACTCAATGCATTCTAGTCCAATCTTTTTTTTTACTATGTCTAACACAAAATGATTTAGCTTTTTGTGGTGATGCTCATTCATTTTAATAAGTCAATATTTACCTTTCAGGAATCTTGTTTCTGCTCAGCATGATAGGTTTAGAGGTACTATATAAAACAAATTGTAAATGTTTTATATTAAGGAACTACTTAAGTTCTATACAAATTCTATTTGATTTAGTGAACTAATTAAGTTCTAATAAATCTATTTTGTTATTTCTTGTATATATAGATGATCATATCTGGATTTAAAGATAAACTGAAAGGGGTAATGAACTATGGAATTATGGCAAGAAATTTAGTGATAAAATCAACAGTCATTAGTTTCAATACTAAAGTAGTATAACCCTACCAACTAGACATAGTGGGAAGGTTAAATAGTCTTTTTAATAATAAATTGTGTGGTTTTACAGGCAACTTGCATGGCTCGAAACGACAATCCTTCGTTGTTTGATCCATTTTCCGTTGAGGTAACTCATCTAAATGTCTGTACTCATATTTATACTCAGACACCCTGATATAACCTGTTATCCACAAACTATGTCTAGCAATGTTTGCTGCTGTAGTTCAGTGTGTCCTTCATAGGTGTGTATTGGGACAAGAAAGAAAGTTATTCACATAGTGACAATCACCGAAGATAATATTTATCCAATAAGGGAAATATCACTTGCAGAATCTCCTATTCATTTGGTAAGCTATTTGATGATGTCCCTAATTTCTCAATACAGTCTAATGCCTGATGATTACATTTTATTTAGAATTTTGATGGGCAGACCGTGTGTGTGGCATTGTCAAGTGTGTATTGTAATGTTGATGTGCCATCAGGAAAGGTAGACTAAAAATAGACTGACAAACAAACAGACAACAGAGTAGAAGCAACAAAAGAACACAGAAAACAATGATTATTTATTAGGTTCAAGAATTGATCAGTTACGAGGCAGAAAATACTCGACCAATCATCACACGGATTGCCGCAGTAAGTTTAGCATCCAATAGAAACTTAGGAATTAGTTTGCATTCTCAATCCATGTTCAACTACAGCAAGTAGTGTTCTTACCGTTAATACCTCTCTTTTCATAGTCTGCAATCGAACAAACGTTGAATAGTGTAGAACTTCCATTCAATCCTATGACCAAAAAAAAACAAATACAACCTGTTTTTCAAAGGTTGCTTTCTTCATGCAGGAGGAATTCTTGCTCAGTGGTCCTACGGATTTATTAGGGATGTTTGTGACATCACAAGGTACTTCGTTACGACCTCCGCTCAGTTGGACTGATGGACTTATTACCCTAGGGTATTCTTTTCCATATGTTGTTGCTGTTGGACGCGGCACTATTACCATTTATAGGTGAGCATTTTCTGAGGTTCTCCTGCCAAATTTGAAATAGTTTTTACTGCTCTTCCTAATGTGAGGAGCTCTCAGTGAGGTGATGAACAATTTCTAGAAAATTCAACGTTTTTTAGTATCTTAGAATCGGATCAAAATTCTATAAAACAAGTGATTCCATTCCAGGTATGAATACATGTTAGTTTTGATAAATACAGAATGATAGCATTTCTATTGTCTCGAGTTTCTTTTAAACGAAAAAGTGTTCAAAGCTCCAGAAAGAGTTATCTATTTTTAGGCTGGTTGTCTCACCTGTAATGTAGAGAACAAAGTATTTGTGTGTTCACCACGAGCTGTGTTCTGTCTTGTACAAATTCCTTTTAAAAGACAGGTGACCATATTGTCAGTTTTAAGCTGTTCTTCTTGGAGATCCAGTAACAGTCATCTTTTACTGCTCCAAAGTTACTACTAGAGAAAACTGGAGTACCAAAAGAAAATCTAAGGTGCAGTTTTGGGGAGTGAAACTTTGAAATTTTGGTGTGTTCTAGATAACCATGCTGATGGAATTGAAAAAAGTTAAAGAAGCTTTGGAATTGGCAAAAGTTGCCATGCAAACTGAACTGGGAAGTTCAAGAGACAAGAATGTATGACCAATTTAAAACTAACTATAAGCGAAGTGATCATTAGCACATAATAGATGTGATTTCTATACAAACTACTAATAAGAAAATGTAATAATCCGATTACGAAAAATATCGTGACTCTCCCTTGAGGAGAGTTGCGAACATATGAATACCTGCCTTTATTTCAGGTTGTCGTTTATATTTCTGACAAGCACATGCCAGAAAAGTAGCTGTACTAATCTCTGGACGAAATATCGTTTGTCTTTTGGGAGTGAATGTGATTGAACCATAGCAATTCAATCTTGTAAATTGATATCTTGCAGCTTTTAAAGAGAGTTCAACAGCAAGCTGGATTTGTTTATTTGTCTGAAGGAAAATACAGCCAAGCTTTAGAAATGATGCAACTAGGAAGCCTGGACGTACGAGAGGTGAAAAATAAAAATTTACTAATCAAAGTTGTCAATGGTGATTTGCTGAAAAAAACTTACATGTGTTTAGTAAAATTTCTTTTCATATTGTAGCTTCTTGGTATTTTCCCAGAGCTCATCTCATCATACTCTCGATTTCAATCACAACTTCCTGGAATTGAGAACATTCGAGAATTAGTTGGTAGGATAGTATATAGATACCAAGTCATATTTAAGAAATGGAAAAAATTTGGACAGAACGAGAAATAATCACACGTTATTTTGAGTTCTGTAGGATTTGGTCTGTTAACTGTGTTTGTTCGTTTAGTGAAAAGCGACTCAGAAATTGGGAAAAAAATTAGAATTTACGTCCTTGAGTATTTAGTAAGTATGCTGATGTTATAAAGTCGCAAGACGTTCGAAAACAATAAAGAGATGAAATAGTAAAAAGTTTTTTTGGTAAAGATGTGCGCTTGAAGAAATGTTTTTTGGTGTAGGAGCACAGTAAAGGACAAGACACCGTATACAGCGAAATAAAAAATGTGAGTGTTGAAATATTAAGCTACCAAAATGATCATTAATGTGTCATGTTGGTAATAAATAAATAAAAAAAAAAACAAAAAAACTTAATTTAAACATTCTTGCAGGATATCGACACGGCGTTATTGAAACTTTATGCTGAAGAAAACTCGCCCATTCTAGAGGATCTTATATGTAGTGAGAACGCATGCGCTTACGAGGACAGTGTTGATTGGTTAAAAAAACACAAGGTACATTATTGAATGACAATTTTTTTGAAATAAAAATTTTGGTTCGAATCTTATGTTTCATGTTTTTTTCGCGCGTCATTTCTCGAGAACACTTACCCACAAGATACGCTGAGATTTCAGCTTTTACTTGGCATTTTTTTCCCTTAGAGATACCACAGCTTGGCGTTGTTTTATAAGTCAAGAAACGAGAAGGAACAGGCTCTAGACGTCTGGAAGAGGTGAGTAATGTAAGACTATAGTTAATACAACAGTTTATATATATTACGATGAAAAAAATTTGAACATTCATCTTTGTATTGCAGATTAGTTGATAAAGAATTTGAAGATTCAAACTTTAGTGGAATAGAAAATATAATAAAATGTTTAATAGGGTATGTTCTATTAACTTTTCCTCCTGAAGTAACACTGGATCAAATAGAGACAACTCATACAAGATCCCTAGGCGAAACAGTTTAAGACTGATGATATTGTTTTTCTAGTGTAAAAAATGAAGAGTTAATATGGAGATACGTTCCTTGGATAATGGACAAAGATCAAGCTTTAGCAGTTAGGGTAAGATAAGTGAGCATGACTGTCAAATCATTCAAATGTAATTGTAAACTTTTCTTGCGCTTATTTTTTGGCAGATTTTCAGTGAAAATGCGCGCGACAAAACGACGGAGAAACTTCAGCCAGATTATATCTTAGAATATTTCAGTAAATTTCCAATTGCATTGCAAAAATATTTGGAATTTCTTGTATTCCAACAGAAATTGGAAGTGAGTTTTTTCATCATCAAAAATTTCAGTTCACTGTCATATCCTGAGAAATATTAAATCTTAGACCCTGTTCACATGAACCCGGGACAAAATGTTGTCCCGGCCAAGCGAGTGCCCCTGTCTGTAGAGGCGAGTTACTCGGGTCTAATCTTGCCCCGGGACAACTTGTCAAGTCATATGAACGGCACTAATGTTTTGTAAACGTGCCGAGACAATTTTTGTCCCGGGGTAAAGAGTTGTCTCGGGACAATTTTTCGTCCCGGGTTCATGTGAACATGGTCTTAAGAATAATTCATGATTTATCCCACTATGTGTATAATTGAGAAGCTAGCATGGAGCAAGACCTGATTACCCATTTCGGATATATTTTCTAGAATGAAAAATACCACAGTAGATTAGCGATATTTTATTTGGACCAAATACAAAATTTAAAGAAAAACGAGAACTCTTCAAAAGAATCAATAGCAAATGCAAGGTATATCTTTTGTTTGAGATCAAGTCAGGATTATCGATATTCTCAAATCAAAATATTATCTTTAGGTCGTCATTACAAACTTTGTTAAAATTCTCAACACTCTATAACGCTTCATTGTTATTATCAAAAATACCCGAGGAGAGTGGACTTGGTTTAGAAACAGCAATCCTCTACGGAAGAGTAAGTTTAATTACAGTATATCTTAACCTGATGTTGTAGTTGCCTTTTTAAAATTTGGGCAAAAGTTGTTCTTCAATTGTACTCAATTTTTTCATTCACGTTTAGTTAGAACATCATGAAAAAGCTTTGAGAATCTACGTCCATGAATTAGCAGATTTCGATGGAGCTGTTACGTACTGCGAATTTTATTCAAAGGTTTGTTGATCTAGTTACTAAATTTTCAAGAGAAAAATTTATAAAACTACTATATTTATAGTTGTTTCTTTTATATTTCTATAGAATCGTGAAACGAGTTATCGCAAGAAACTTTTTTATTTATTGTTGTCAGTGTATTTACGAACTACTGAGTAAGTTCATTTAAACATTTAACTCCTTTCTGTGGATAAGATAAATAGAATTCATCGAACCAAGGGGAAAAAATGCAAAATTACGCGTTTTGTTTATAGACAACAAACAAACGAAATGATTGTGGCAGCAGTGAAATTATTAAACTCTCATATTCAAGATTTTGATCCCGTAAAGGTGCTCAAACCTCTCTTAATTATTACGCATACATCGTTTTAAACTGTTTTTCCAATGATATCCAATAAAAACATCTCTGTCATTACCAAACAGTACTATACTTTCTAGGCGATGGAAATTATCCCTGAAGAATGGTCAGTGACACTGATCTCACCTTTTTTGATTGGTTTATCCCGAGATAGTCTGCACACAAGCCGTAATACAAGGTTGAAGAAGAACTTGATGAGAGCTGAAAACATCAAAGTATAGCTGGTTATAATAGAATTAACAATATAGATGCAGTTGTTGTAATATACACGAATCATGCTTTAAATTTGTTATTGTAGATGAAGGAAGGTTATATATCCTATACGACAAAACCAATTACAATCACTGAGGAAACGTACGTATTGAGTGAAGCTTCTCTTTTCAGTTTAGTGTATCTTGAGTGATTTTAACTTACATTGCTTCGTTTAGATGCTGCAGAGTATGTAGACGGCCATTTAACGATAGTAACATCGCAAGATATCCGAACAACGTTATCACACATGTTCATTGTGCAAGACATAAGACGCTATGTCCAGTCACAGGACAACTCTTCTCTGTCAACGATACTGACGCATGAAGAACATAGATATAATAAATAATCTTGAATATCTGCAAACTCTTGAATAGTCTTCAATTCTCTTTTGTCTTCTAACTCTGTAGATTATTGCTGATAATGTCTTCATCACCATGTCATATTGTTTATAGATTTTCCACTTGAGTAATGCAACAAATATGTTTAGATCTACGTACAACCTAATAAAAACACTTCAAGCAAAACTCATGTAAATATTAGAAAACAAATATATTTAAATGTAGAAACTTGTAATAATGTTCAACTATCTTCTCGAGATCACAGTGAACTCTCCATGTATTTTGCTTCGTTTTTTTTCTTTTTCTTAAACAAACTTCGTACTCTACAACTGAGCGGGCGCGAGAATCCAGACCTTTTGGCCAAATCACGTGACGTGCTTGCTTCAGACGTCATGAACACGTCATCACTCACCCACATATCGGAAACACTAGCTACGGTCTGGGAACCCGTCGGAGTTTCAACACCATCCATTGATCTCGGATGCTTCTCAAAATCAGTCGTTTCAATCTCGCAATAACTCGGCGTGACATCGCTCTCCGCCGTAGCTTCACTGGCATTACACGCCGCATAATCTGTATTTTTTGCCGTATCCACGGGACTTGTTCGAGTATATATGGGTGCTAACGGAACATTTTCAATATTCTTCGCTACAATATCGACATCTTCCGGCTCGTGATCGGGATATTCAGGCTCAGAATCGGGACTTGTTGTGGCCTGCTCAAGATAAGTCGTCGAAAAATCTGTAATCACCGGAACACGATCGAGAACGTTCATCGTTGGTTCAGAGTCACTCGCCGTTTGATTGGAATCTGCCGAAGTATTGTCGGGATCTTTCGTACTCTCAACGGTTCCTCGTACATTGTCGCTGTTGTTTTGTGTAAGTACAGTGATGGGATTAAATGAAGCATTTGCATCTGCATATTCGAACATTATGGAGTTTAGTTTGGTCATTTGAGAACTGAGTCGGTCAATGGACTGGACCAGAGCCTCGGTTTCATAATCTCCGTCCTCAGAATCTAAAAAATAGAAATGAAGATAAACGCTAGTTACAACTGAACTGATATTTATTTTAACCTACTAGTATATGAAAAATCTACCAGCAATCCTGTCTCTTCTTCTGAGAATGCCATAAAGTTCACAAAGCAACATCGTATAACATGCCCAGTTCTTTCTTTTGTGTCTTTTGATCAAAGCTCGTTTTCTACAAGATACAAATAGACTCAACAGTGGCTCAATAAGAGATGACTTTTCATGGATCTCTAGGAAGAACAGTTTAGAACTGATAGAACTATCTAGTATAAATATAGTTAGTTTAGTTTAGGTTTCCTTCTGTAGTAACACTGGATCAATAAGAGATGACTCTTACTAGATCTCTAGAAAGAACAGTTTAGAATTGATAGAACTGTCAAGTAGAAACATAGTTTAGTCTTACCTATCCAAACATTCTTTTAATTTTTCTTCTTCTTGTTCTTGGTGATGTTTTTTTAAGTTCAATGCGTGTGCGTGTTTCCTGCGAAAGGTCACCTCCTCGTATCCCGCGAGACTATCAAACATATCTTCCTCGAGGTCTCGCGTGGCCATCGCGACTTTTGCCCAGGTCTTTCGCTGTTTCTTAATCGCAACCTCAGAAAAGATTTGGATAAATTCTGCTTAGTTTCCATTGAGCAGTGAAGCTAAACATGGCAAGTAGTCATGCAATGAGCTGAGAATAAATATATACCGAGCAGATTCCACGAAGGTCAGCAATCTCTCTCGCGAGTTTTATTCCAAATTTGTAGATATCTGCTTCATGAACATCCGTGGGGGGTCTCCCAATCTGAGTGAGTCCAGCGAGAGCTTCTTCTACCAGAGTGGTCACTACAGCTGAACGACGTCTAAAATGAGGGTTTATACGTTCTGAAAATAAACAGTATGACAATTTCAGATTAGCAGATGAGCTATCCAGTATGAATATAATTAATTTAGTTTAGGTTTCCTTCTGTAGTAACACTAAATCAACAAGAGATGACTTTAAGTTGGTCTCTAGGAAGAACAGTTTAGAACTGATAGAACTATCCAGTATAAATATAGTTAGTTTAGTCCTGTGGTAATGCTGGATCAATAAGAGATGTTTTTTACTGGATCTCTAGGAAGAACAGTTAAGAACTGATAAAAGTACCCAGTTTTAACGAGTCAGATATACCTTTATAAGTGTCAGAAGGGGTAGAATTATTTTCAGAGACAGACGATCGTTTTTTCTCCAAGGCTAAAGAAACAATATCATTGCATGATGATGATATAGAAATGCTTGTAGTCTTTGCATTTCTGTGATATTCAGTGAGCCAATCTTTAAACATATCATCCAACTGATACCGATCCAACCAAATATTAAGTCTCATAAACTCCGCTAACTTGCGACACACTACAACAGATAATAGCAAACGTTAAAAGAAATGTCACTACCAATTTATGAGCTGAAGCACTTTATACATTTAGACTTGACCAAAGTCTTTGTTCTATCTATTGTTCTTGTTCAAGTAAACTTGTTCGTATTCATGACAGTCATTGAGTGGTTGGGAGACTTGAACACAGTGTTACTACAAGAATAAGCACAATTTTACCTGTGTCAGCGGTTGGTCGTGTCTCTTCTTCGTCTAAGCACTGTCCAAGGAGGCGTTTAACCAAGCTAGGCCAACAGAAAAGTATAGGAAGTTGACGAGATGCAGGGATATTTAGTTCGGGAAGCCACGACCAGGGTGTATGACGAGTTAAACATTCCCAGAAACTGACTGCTAAACTACAATGAGATCAATACACTGGATCAACAAGAGATGACTCTTACTGGATCTCTAGGAAGAACAGTTTAGAGTTTAGAACTATCCAGCTATAAGTATATTTAATTTTGTTGAGGTTTCCTGTTTGTAATAATATCGGATTAACAAGAGATCTAGATGATTCTCACTGGACCTCTTGGAAAAACATATTAAATGAAGCCATACCATACCTATAAATATCAGCCGGAAAGCAAGCCTCGCCGACGGCCAGAAGCTCTGGAGCCAACCAAGGTAGTTCGTCTTGAAAGCACTCTAGAGAATCCACAGCAGCCCCAGGCCTCTCACAAAACTCCAAACTGCCCAGCTTAGCCCTGGGACCATCACTCACCAGAATACTTTGCGAGCTCACATGACAATGAACCCAGTTCTTTCTATGTAAGTAAGATAGCGCCTGGAATAGAGCAAAATAATTTAGAACATGTTTTTATGAAATGAAAACTACTTTTCTGGACAACCATATCGATTAGTAATGTCTGGCAATGTCGTGCTTTTAAAACATGAAAACGACTTTTTTGGGCAAATTTGTCGATTGGTAATATTTGGGCCAAAATTTGGGACGGTTTAGGAAAAAGCTAGAGTAGTATAATAATATGAACTAGATCATACCTGAGCTACATCCAACATGAGGCGAATGACACGGGAGAGATGGCATTCCAAATGTTTCTCCATGTCCATGTTTGGATCTCGTAAATATATTGACAAAGAACTGTGATAGAAGCGTTCCATGATCAGACAAAATGGCTCCAAACAAATTGCCATAGCAACTGGGAAGCGAAAATGACGTAATTGTCTAAAATAGATGGAGTTTTTGATTAGAACAGTTAGTCTAGCGTAAACAAAATGCAAACAGCAATGACAACAAACCACTACGTTAATTTCTACTTTTCATATTTATATTAAATAAAAGCTTACGGCATATTCAACTGCAAGATTTGTATGAATTTTATAGAGCAAACTATTCATAACTTGCCTTAATAGATTAATTTCTTTCCTTAATTTTAAGCGATAAAATTCATCATCACTGAACTGTGGGGCATGTTTGACAGTGACTAAAGAGCCTTTCCACATGCCATCAATATATGCGAAGAATGAAGTAGAGAATGAATGTTTGTGTTCAGGTTTCTTGATATCTTTCAAAGTGATGATTGGAATACCACAAGCATCGGATTCATTGTTCTCTTCTGCTAGTTTCACACACGATGCTGAAGCACAAGTGCTCTGGCAAAGACAGAAAAAAAAGAAATGGATTTAGATAATTTATTGATCGAGTGTCACTCCAGAAGGAAACGTACACTATACTAACTATATTTATACTGGATGGTTCAACAATATTGTTCCTATAGAGATCCAGTATGAGTAATCTCTTATTAATCCAGTGTTACTACAAGAGAATCGTACCAGTATAATGGCGTTGTAATTCTGCGCAGGTTGGTGATGTCCCAAACCGCGATCCACCATAAACGCGTGTAGTAAACGCAAAATCTCAGCGTTGCCATGGTAGCGAGCAAATGCTACAACAGTAGGGTACTCAGCAAAAGTACAGTGAAGATCACTACCGTACTGCAGAAGAAGACCAACACATTTGATGTGATCATTTTGAATAGCAGCGTGTAATGGAGTCATGCCAACGATTGAAGACCTATATCGATGAGAAAGAGTGATACAAATATGTCAAAAACACAAACAAACAAACAAACAAGAAAGATACAAACAAAAGTAACTTAGGAAATATTTTGTAGTGATAAAGAACTTATATATTCCTTAAAACAAAGTTGGTAATTAGTTTCTATAGTTCTAAAAAGAACTGTTTAAAATATTTAGAAGAAAAACTAAATTTAGAATACTATAGAACGCTTATTTTAAATTTAGTATTATTACTAAATAGTTAGAACAGTTCTTTTTAGAACTATAGAACGGAATCATTGTGGTTAGAAGGCAATTTTATTCAATAATAACTCACTTGTTTGGGTCAGCTCCATGACTGAGCAAGAACTCAACACATTTCACATGACCTCGTAGAGAAGATATAAACAATGCAGTTTCATTTCTTACATTAGCAGCATCAATAGAAACACCATAATCAATCCATCTTTGAAGATTTGTAATATTTCCTTCTCTGGCATGGCGTGCCAGATGGAACGCCATTACATTTTAATTTATTACGTAAGCTAATTATAAAGACAAGTTCCATTATGGCCGCTTCAGCCGCGCTGGTGCACTACGTACTTACTTAGAATATGCTTTGTAGTGGATTAACAACTACAAGGAATGTTTCAAAATTTCCGCTTCGCCTGCGCGGTCAAAGCAGTCAGAATGGAAAATTGTCTTTAGTCTCGTGAGGGCTGCATCCCACTATTGTTGTTTTTTTTCACGCACGTAAAATTTTAAATACTTTAAAACTTAACAAATACACCTGAATTTATCAAAGACACTAAATTCTAACTAAACATTTCACATCGTGGTTGTTTAGAAACGAATATTTTTTACAATTTATATGTTTTGCGAGCGTGTATAGTGGAAAGTAGCCCTATGATTTCGCATTTCTATGAATATACTTGACAATAAATCGTCACTGTTTTGCTAATAGAATTCTATACTAAGTCTATATGTTCAAACTTCTCTTAAACTTTAAACATTTTTTGCAACTTGCGCAACTTGCATATTTTTATGTTTTTAATATATCTAAAAAATAATACAACTTAGCTATAACCAGTTTCATTCGTACCTGGCCCATCTGGCATATACATTACCTTTTTACCATACAATTAAAATTTGTATCTGTAAACAGAATTGTAACGGTTCATATAATATTTCACTCTGATAGCCATTAAGTATTACGTTTCCAGATAAGAACATAATAATTATAATAACAAGGTATAATTATAATAATTATAACAACAAGGTTGAAATGACGGCACGCAGGTAAATAACAGTAAATAAAGAATTCGAATAAAATATTAAATAACATACCTCCAAAAATCTAATTGTTGCTTTAGAATCCCCGATAGAACAAACTCGACGTTATGAACACCTGATGAGAAAGAGTACCGGTTAGTTAATTTCAATTGTTTTCTGAATGGTTCTTTTTTGTTTTATAGTCTTTAAGATCGAAAAACATTCGATCTGACCAGGTGTTCTGACCTATTCCTTCCATCTTCATATCTCGACACATGTGAGTGTCTTCTTCGCACGTGACGCACACAAACGCAGGATGACCCTATAAAAATTCAAACTACATTAGCGTTTTGAAGGATGTGATAGAGCGGAAAACTAGCGAGTATACTTGACTCAACAATTGAAACCAATGCACTCATCAGTCAACCAATTCAATCTCATACACGAAGAGGAGATATACACAAATACGATTTGATGCAGCAGTTTGAACTTAGAAGAGCGTACTACATACGTCCTCAGTCTTCTGCGCGGCCAACCTTTTGAGAGATGACTTGGGAGGAAGATCCGTTAATAGCTGTCAAGTAAACAAAACAAAGATTAGTCCTATATATATATTTATAATTTTGTAAGTGTCCCTGAGTGATAGCCTTATCATGAAAACCAGCGAAAAATTCACGAACCAAAGCAGAGTTAGCACGTGCAGCCTGAGTTTATCGAACGGCTATCTATTGGAAAAACTTATACAATTTTCAACACTTGCTTCTCGCTTACCTTTCCGCCGGCGCAGTCTAAGATTTCCGCCATAGACTTTTTATCTGGTCTAACATTAGCAGTCACAAAGAATGTGATTCCCTGCAAGGGCAATGAGCGTGTTAAATAAAGGTCAAGATCGATAATAGTTTTAATATTCAGGATGTTGACAAACCTGAAACAATTTTTTACTTTGAGCGCGATCGATGGACTCGGGCAGAGACATCCCATAAAGCTTTTCACCAACCTCATCATGCAGCACGTAGTCTTTCTCATCTGGAAGCGAGGTAGGAAATAAATTTCAAGCACTCGCTGAGATTCTGTTAGTCATAGGTCACTCGTACTCAATGAACATAAAGTTGTAAAATTTGTCAATCTTCAAAATCGTTACAATTGTTTGTGTAGTCAAACTAGTGTCCACTCTCTTACCAAGAAAACGGCCTGCCGTATGACTCTCATCAATCCATTGAGGACTAACGATGTGACGACAAACTGATATTCCAGTCAGAAATTTGATGGTTCTCATAATCTGAATAAGAAAGCAACAAGTTATAGAAAGACTATTACACTTCAAAGTTGTAATGTATTGTTCTAGATTACCAAATACTACAATAGCTTCAAAAGCCCTTTCCCCGTGTTACGTTTTCTGAATACAACTACCATGATACTTTGGGGGCATTTTATTCACTGCACCATGACACATCTGAAGAGCAATATATTGGTTGTATTCAGAATACGCAGCAAGGAGAAGCAACTGTTCCTGTACCCTGGAGTGGCTAGTCGTGTATTAAATAGCACATAAAACACAATTTTAAATTAACATTGCTCACTTTAGATGCAACGATATGTGTACATGTTCTCACAGAGGTCGCTGTATCACCACCCAAAGCAGTTAGTTTCTGAAAAACAGAAGCAATCATTAATCCGTTAACTGGCAGGAATTCTGTCCTGACGAGAAACACTGTCTAGTGATAAAGAAAAACTATATACGCAGGACACATTGATAGACAATGGATATATACAGTGATTTTTTCAGCGCCCTGTCATAAGATTCTGGCAGTTCTTCTGAAATAAAGTTTCAATGATTTTTGTTGAGAACGCAGAGGTTTCTTACTTCAGATAAACGACGAACTGATCCAGGATTTAAACCAGTAAAAACAACCCGAGCAATAGTACTTGGTGCGGGTGGAATGGCCGTTTGAGGTTCAAGTGTGTGGGCTGGCGTCTCGATTCTTGAAACGAAAAATATTGAGGTAATGAGTTTCAAAATCAAATTTTCTCCGAGTTCTTTTTTAATACACTTTAAAAATCAAACTTTCGTATCAAAAGAAAGACGCAAATATATACCTAGGCTTTTTAGCGAGTTCTTCAAATTCTTGCATCTAAAAACAAATATAATTCATTTTTAAACAAAGAAATTTTAAACTAAACTCGATTGAGAACTTCAAATAACCCAACAGCTTTAAAATACATCCTCGCATTGTTCCACTGCACAAAACAAGTAGAAGCGCCACTTAATCACCATTCTCACATTTCTTCACGAAATGTTTGTTTTAAAACGCGATAAAAGACTTCAATTTCCTCACCTGTCGTTCAAGCATTTCTAGCTTTCGTTTCTACAAGGATAAAACATATATTCTTATCAATATTTCTACGTTTTCTGCACAAAAACTCTTGTTTCTTTGGCATGTTTTCAAAACTTTTAAAAGCATTAAAAACTTCGTTTAAAAAGTGGCGCGAAATATTCCCGCCAAGACTTGCTGCATTTAAATGGTCGTTTCTCATTGGCTAAAAATCCTAAGCTTTGTTTCTAAAATTGTTTCTGATTGGCTAGTAAACCAAAGTTTCTCTTAGCTCGCTCTAGATTGGCTAGCAAGTTTCTTTCCAAGGTTGTTTCTGATTGGCTAACAAAGTGAACCTTGTATGTTAACATGTTTCTAATTGGCTACAAATCCAAATTTTTTAAAATTATTCTTACTGAATGACTACCAACGCCCTTTTCCCTCTAGGCGGATTTTTCCTCGCAGAAAATAAATCTATCAATGTGATTGGCTTGATTCGAGGGGGAAATAAATTGCTAGCCCATCAGCTTGGTAGATTTATTTTCCGAACGGAAAATTCCGACTGGTGGGAAACAAGCCTAAAGATCTACCTTATCCATTAGGTCTTGTTTGGGTTCAAAATCTTTCCAAGGTTCTAACACCGAAAAAAAAACAATTTAAAGGAAAGATCAAGGGTATTTAAATAAAATGAATTTCAATTTAATAACCTAATAATTCCTGTCCCAATATCGTATTGATGTCCAATTCATTGCCATTCCCAAATGTACGATATCTTTTCATATTTACTGGATAATCGCAGCCACCTTAAAGAGAAAATGCTTTATACTTTAGACATTTGTTTTAGGAAAGAGTGTTTGAAGACTGCATATGGTGTCAGTTTGCAGTTATGAGAAAATTATGTTAATTCTTTTCATTATACGTTTAGTAGTCACATAAGTGATGAAAAAACGCATAAACAAGTGAGAATAAGTCTGACTTGCAAGCTTTTTAAGGGTATAAATAAATTCGATTTGCTGCCCTGTGCAGCTTGTTCTTGTAGCTACCTGTCATAACATCACCAAGCCATCTTGCATTAACGCAATTGATATCCCATTCCTTGGCTTTCTTGAATTTTTCTGACGTCTCACTAATCGAAAATATGTGAGGAAACACACTCAAAGTTTCCTCTTAATGTAGTAACATTGGAACAAAGAGACACTCACGTCTTACAAATGAGATGGGTGACAGATCGACTCAAATATGCTGAGTACTTTGCTCCAATCAAACAAATCATATTTTTTAAAGTTTCCCTCTCTTTACCAATGAATCCTGTCACGCAGATTACCTAGAAGGCAACATGAAGATGAATGGCTGTCATAACTTTCTTGACAACGCAATACAGCTGAAATCATTAACACTATTATATTGTAAAGCTCCGTTTGTACTAGCAATTTTGGTCACCATTTTTCTCATGCTGAAAGACGTGATAGAGTGGATTCATGGACATGAATAAGGAACACTTCCATGGACTTCGTAAAACTTATCTACGTTCTTTACTTATCCATTCTATCACATCGTTCAAAATAAGAAAAATTGTCATGAAAATCATCAATAGAGATAAATATAACTTTAAAGTGGTGGTAGCAAACAAGTGGAAAAACTTACCATATTTCGACAGCGAGTGATTTTATCTTTAAACAGAACAGGAAGATGCAGTGGTGTTTGAGGAGCGTATAATTTCTGATCCAAGATGATGTCATTTAACCAATGACAAGTAACCATGCGTTTACCATCGTCTAGTGCCTAAAAGTAAGCTGGCAAATGAATTTTTTCCAGTCGAGGAAGTCAGATTGAAACACAACGTATAGCCTTACTTTTCTAAAATAATTTGCATGATGATTTGGGCACATGACATGAGTGACTTTAGCACTAGAATATTCTTCTACAATTTCACCAGAATTCTGTCTTATAACCTACAAAAGGTCAGTAGAATGACGTCAAAAGCATTATAAAAGTAGTGATGTTTATTGTAAGTCATTACATGACAATGTTCTGGTTAATGTAAGCATCTTATTCTAATATATAGTTTTGTGCAAACACTAGATTTCCGGGTTCATGGATCAAAAGCTTTGCATTAATAAATTTACGTGGTGTTTCCACAAAACTATATATTAAAATAGTAATTCACCATGCAAACATTCAAAGAACTTAAAGTATCTTATTGTACATAATAGGTAAATAAAACTACATTTATTCTTGTTGTACTGTATCATTTTAAAAACACAATAATCTTACTTTCATCCAAGTGTTGAGAACACCAGGTGGAACAAGACAGTCATAATCAGAGATGAAAAAAACACAATCTGAGAGGAGATTGCCTAGGATAAAGCAACTAGTGAATTATTACCAAGGAAGGACTACCATATTTATTCGAAGAAACACCTCCCTCGAATAAACGCCACAGGGAGAAGCAAAAACATTATTAAATGCCGCCCTCGAATAAACTCCGCACTCTTTTTCATCCATGAGGCGGCAATTTGAAGCAGTCATACCTAAGCAGTGAAAGACCCAGTATTGCCCTGTTGTTCGGCTGTTAGTTAAATAATAAATTGACAGTTGATACCATATTTGCACTAAACGCCACACCTGAAACGCCAAAAATTTAATAAACGCCAAACGCCGCGGCGTTTATTCGAGTAATTACGGTAATGGAATTTAATACTTTAGCAGAAGCATTTGATACAATTTTGAATTATAAATGTTAACTTACTAAGTGACAATAAACTCTAGAACAGCCTTCTTTGTTCTTTTACCCTCTCATATACCAGAGTATATTACTTGTAAAAGAGAGACTCCAACAACTTAATGGGTCAAATAAGAGACTATTGTTCGAGTCCCTTGGTAGAATTTTCTATCACTCACCTATTATGATTTCCTTGTCAGAGTCTGTTTTCAAACATGTTTTCTCACTAGAATGATTTTCCCCATTTTTTCCCACCATTCTTTGATCAAGATTATCACAAATTTCATTTTCCTGATCTGTCTTGTGTTCTTTCCCAACACTTGCTTGCTCGGCACTATGAGCTTCATAATCTTGATCTCTCGATTCCAAGCCCTCAATTTTATCTTCCATCGCTAAAATTTCCAAAGCTTCTTTTGCTGATTCAGCAGCATGACGTTCTGATCGCTTGTTCTTGTTTTGTGCTGTTTCACCCGTAAGACCAACTTTCTCAAGCAACGATTTCCTGGTAACATTTTCTTTCTCTACAAGAAATATATATTTATTTGGTAATACAGCACAGCTTCAAATTCAATAAATTGAGTACTCTAATGCCAGACGATTTTAAACATACACTTGCAAGATTAATTTTTTCAAGTTACCGTTATTTTCTCCTGAAAGTTTTTTCAATTTCATTGATGCTGGTGATTCAGGACTCAGCAATGTTGATGGTGCCTCTGGAGCTTTCTCAATATTCACAACAGCTTCTGTAGTTTGACCTTGATAATCAGGTGTGAGTATAGACTGACTTTGGGTCTCAGGGTCACTAACGGGAGCGTATTTTGATTCATCAAGAAGGCACTTTGCTTTGATGCAGTCAACAATCCATTCCGGGACAACAATCTTTACTTTGTCCAAGTGTTGCAAAGCACAATTATACTTCTCCTGCAAATAAACCATATTTATACATTTCATATAAAGAGTAATTTTTAGATTCATCACACTAACGAAGAAAAGTCTTCTCTCACAAGTAAAATCATCTGGTATTAGACAAAATAACTTGTACCCCTTCAGGTTTTAGCACTAACAAATGCGTGCAGTTTGAATCAAATGCCATCTGACAGCGACCACCATAGAATGTTATCATAGCCCACAAGGCATCTCTGTCATCCGGTGGGATCTAAAATATTAGTGAAAAAAAAACCCATACAAAACACTACTAATGCATTAAACAAGAAAGTGAATCAATCAAAAAGTCTTACTTGTGAAGGACATGCTGTCACTTGTGAGAATAATCTTTTCTCAACAGAGAATGCCAAAGTTCTGATGAACAGTCAAGTCAAATAAATACATACTCAAATAAAAACATTTGGTATTATTAGTAGGAGCTATGATACGATAGTGCACACTTAGCAATATAAACTTTTCAATTGTGCATTACTTACTGTCATTCTAACTGAAGTGTTCATGAAATATAGCCGCAATACATTTCGTC
>JAODVQ020061376.1:0-18603 GCA_025400075.2 Phenganax stokvisi
TGAGCATTTCAATGAGAGAGGCATGAATGTTGCTGTTTTTAATGTAAACAATCTCGGCTTGACTTGGCACATTCAACACAAAGCTATTTTTAACTACATGACGGTTCATTCATGCACTGGCTAGGCAACAAAAATAGTTATATGGACAACTGTGTTAACTTACAGATATGATGCAAAAAAGCCCCTGTTCAATATTTTTGCACACGGCAGGAGACCAGGCTCTCGATAGGGCTTTTTAATTGACTGGTAGCTGTCATTGAGAGGGCCCACATGGGTTTTGTAGGACTTGGCTCCAATTATATTCCCTACAGCTTTTCTAAAAAAAGGGCAAAACAGCACAAAACATATATTTATTGAATCATGAACCAAAACTACACTATTGGCTACATTACACCTGCAATTCAGAAACAAGGCTAGCTGCTTGGTTGTGCACAAACAATCAATCAACATCAGAGTGTGGACCCATGTTAAAAAAAACAAAACAAATTCGCTTAAAACTCAATATATTTCACAAAAGCATCTTTTCAGTTTATAAGCACTAAATATGACAGTGTACGCAGAAAGACTTAGATGTGTTTTGCGCTTTGTTTTTAGCACTATATCCAGCCTTCTTTTGCTCTTTCTGCTGTCTACAGACAATGCTATTTCTTTTCATGGACTATGCAACAATTGTAGTTGTCTGTCTAGTTACCTTTTGGCATACCATATTTTTCGCTTCATGGGGTATTTACTCAAAAACAAAAAACATACAGACTTCAATAACACCTTTGTCTTGCATTTGAACCGAGGAACAAAACAAAGTAGGCATCAAGCAAAGATCCTATACAAGCCGAAGTTGTCACAATTTCACAACTTCGATCAAAACGCGACATTTTGCTCAAAAGCCTCGAACGGGACGCCCGATAGCGGCACGAAAATGCTAGTAACCATGGCAATATTGGTATCAAATTGATCCTCAAAGGACCATCTCTTTCCCTACTACCCTCATATCGCCTCTAAGGAAAACCCGTGCGAGGAAAACCCAAAAGAAATATGGGAATTTTTGATATGACAAATTTGTTCCCAAGCTCCCGAAATTACCGCTCGCGTGCGAAAAAATTGGCACATTTTGAAAGTGCAATTTTGCGTGAAAAAATACCAGGGTTTGATTTCCTAATTGATTTTCTATTTCATCATTGACATCCAAATTCCTCAATTGATTTCGTGAATTTTTTTTAGAAACACTGAAACACATAGCTGGAATAAAACTGTTTTTGTAACGGTCTGTCCGACATTTAGGTATATCGTAATCCATCTTATTTTGCAAACGGCATCCATTCAAATCTTCTCTTGCCGGGGGTATCAAGTGATAAATTTGGGATATAGGTACTTGTATCATATTAAAAGTTTTATGGCGCAGGATTTGTTGCCGATCTTCCAAGCGTGGGCATTGAGCAATGCTAAGAGCTTCATTATAGTTACAACCGGGGCGGATGATGCGCAAGGCTTTTCTTTGGACGTGGTCGATCTTATCAGAGAGATACTGTGGTAAGCTCGTATGCCAAACAGGGCAGGCGTACTCAAGAATTGATCTCACCAAAATGAAGTAGATAGAATGCAGATCAGCGGGGGTAACGCCACAACGCCGTAAAACACGAAAGATGTGTAAGCGTTTAGATGCTTTTTTAAGAATAGTTTTTGCATTTGCCTCCCATTTAAGTGTGTCATTGAATGTTAGGCCCGAACTTCAAATGAGTGGATCAGTTTGAGAGGTGATCCGTCAATACATAATCTTGGCAATTATGGTTAATTTCGAAAGAAGCTGATAATCATTTCCTTGCACTTTAGACCGTGAAGTTTCATATCATTTTGCACAGCCCAGGAGTTAATGACATCCAGTTGGGACTGTAGTATTAAGAATTCATTTATAAAGAGTGACTCAGCAATTGTAACGTCGTCAACATATTTCCAGTGGTCAACATTACTGGAACCCAATTGCAAGTCATTTATCATTGCCAGCAAGAGGACAGGACCCAATTTAGTCCTTTAAGGTACAACCCTGTTGATAAATGCCCAGTGCGGCAGAAACCAATCGACCTTAACAGACTGGCGACAGTTAGAAAGAAAACTGGAAACCCAAGGAACAAGTTACTCTCTAACTCCAAGGGATAATTTTTTTTTTATCTAGATATTGCAATTGATGCAATCAAACGCTTTGCTGAAGTCAACAAAACATACCCTGATATATTGTGATTGGCTGTCCAATGCTCGTAACCAATTATTGAGCATATCGATTAAGCAAAAAGTTGTAGATGCTCCTTTAAATTGCCGAACTGTTTCGGATCAGTTTCATTCCACATATCATTCATCATCCGCTTCAGAACAACGTCTTCCAATATTTTCGACAAACAGGCCGTAAAGGAAATGGGGCAAAAGTCGTCCTCACTGTGTGTATTTTGAGTCTTGGAAATTGGTGCATTTGTGGAATCCTTCCAGATTGTAAGGACCACGCCAGAAGACAAGGAAGAGTTGAAGATACTACAGACGGGCTCAGCGATCTCGTAAGCATAATCCTTTATAATACGATTAGGGATACCATCGGGTCCATGAGATTTAAAGCACTAATGGTCAACATTTTGGAACACGTCTCTTTGGCAATGATTGTTGGTACAGGTTGGGGTGCTGGGTGATAAGCTGGGAGTGAGCAGAGGTGCAAACAACAACGATCTGCACTAATACTTAAAAAAGGTTCGTATAGCAACAGGGCCAGGTCTTTACCTATGATAGACACGCCATTCTTTACAATCTTATTCCCATTGCTGCCGAAGGCATCACGCGCCGACTGAGGAAAGCGTCGTACGTATTTTTTACTTGTTCTATTTCCATAAGGCTGATTGAAGATGGACAAGACGAAGTCCATTTAACAATATTGTGTTCGGATGCGCCTAGCGGTATGGTTACAACAGGAACATTGTATAAGTTGGTCACAACGAAGTCTAATATACTATCGCCTCCGGTTGGATTGCGGATAACCTGCTTGAGGTTATGATGGATTAATAGGTCAGGGATATCTAATTTGTTAAAGTCACCAAGGAGTATGACACTGCAATCTGAGTGTGCTGTTCTAAATACGTCAAGATTTTGTATGATATAGTCCACTAATTTCTTCTGCTCGGGTGGAGAAGTGTCAGGTGGGGTATATAAAATAGAACAAATAAGGCAAGAAACTTGTCTTGGTAGGCAAGTTGGTCGAAGCCAAAACCACATACATTCGTAGGATACGACCACAAGATCTTGTCCATGTTTGTATGATACATTAGTTGAAACAAAGGCACATACACCCCCACAACAACCATGCGGCTTGTCTTTACGTAAGGTGTTATACCCATTGATTGCAACCAGATGGTCGACAATTTCATCGTTAAGTCGTGATTCCGTGATTACAAAGATCTTGAGAAGCTGTGTACTTAAAAACAGAGACAGTTCATCCATTTTAGGGAGAAGAGTGCGAGTGTTCATCAGGTCAAATCCCAGTAGATTATGTGCTGGTTTACAATTATTTAACTTCATTTGAGGACAGGAATATCAAGTGATGAGCATTCTAAACATCGTGTATTTTATGTGCATCTTGTTCGAATAACGCATAAAAATTTATTTAATATGGCATATGTTGGGAATGGTGTATTGTAGATTTCGGTTTAAGTATGTGCACTGTGTAGTTCATGTACGAGTTGCAAGCAAGCAAAGCCTGCAGCAAAAGTTCGACTTCAAAATATTAAAGAAAGAAATTAAGAACATTTTGTAATGCTCCTGTGCTTCTGATACGCCGAATCTTGATGAAGTTTTCCCACGCAGGTCCAATAATTCGTTCTATTATACGTTGTAATAAAAACATGCGTTTTGATTGGCTAATAGCCAAATATTAATTATAGAAATCACATAACCTGCAGATAATTGAATTATCTGCAGGTTGAGAGTGTACTTTGAGCCCGTGATTGGTCATACTGCTGATTGTTTTTGTGCGAAAACAGTTGAAAATTCAAAACAGGAAACCAAATTCAATATGGGTGAGTGGTTTTAAGTCTTTTCGAAGATGCAATGTATAATAAAACAGTTATTCACATCGGTTTTCGTGATATACAGAATTATCAAGGTATCCGTAAGTGTCCCCACCCGTGCCTACGGCTCGGCAGATAACACTTACCTCGACGTTTATAATTCTGCATGTCACAAAAACCTCATCGAATAATTTTTATTGTTTTCACTCTGTTTTTTCTTCAAGGTGGTTTGTCAGCTTTGCAGCTATTTTTCAAAATGCCTAAATTTGCTAGAGCTTGTGACAACCTTTTCATAGTGATCTGCTGGAAACTTGAGAGGTTATGGTTTTTGCCATATCGCCTGGGCATTTTTGAAGGTTTTAATAAAAGACAGCAGTCAAATTCAATAAGTGCGCGTCCCGCTTGTTGCGAGTGCCTGGACCAATGACTTCTTAAAAAGAGTTTTACCAAGTATTGCCAGACCTAAAAACAATTAGCGCTCTAGAAAACCAGGTATAACGGTTATATGCACTTCACTTAAAACGGTTTGACTGGTATGTTCGAATAAGAACTTAGGCTTTCAAGGTAACAATTCGTGAATCTTTTTTACCAGACCACGAGCGGGAAAACTTGGTCAAGAATTGGCATATCAGAAGCCAAAGATTGTTAGAAAATGTTCTTAATATCTTGTTGTTATATTTTGACATCGAACTTCTGCTGCAGGCATTGATTGCTTGCTACTAGTACATGCAATGTACCATGCACGTACTTAAACCAAAATCTACTTTGTGCACAACTTTGTCCTTCTTTTTTTTGTCGTTTTAATGGTACACATGTATGGTTTAGAGAGCCAGAGAACGGTTCTTTAGTGTCAGTGTATAATAACTATGAAAAGAACAGCGAAGTAAAACTTTCTTAACGTAGGCCTTTGGATAAGGTAGAATATATTCTTACGTTGTGCATGGAAAGGTTTGTTGGCCAATACGTACTAGAGATGGATTGAATCCGGTTTGTTAAAAACTTCACTGGCAGTTTACAAAAACTCAAATGGAAATATCACAATGGTAGAAATACTCTAAAGTATAAAATTGTACGATTAAACTATAATAATGTTTATTATTTTGAGTATTGTAGATAGAAAATTAACTGGTTTCCGAAACCGTTACTAGTAAATCCTATTTTTGCTGGACCGTAGGTAAGAAGCTATTATGGAATTTCCTTGTGGGAGTTTTAAAAGTAGCATGTTCTTAGCATTTCTAAAGTTATGATGATGGGAGTTCATGCTCGGTAAAAGTTCAACATAGTGGTTCAAAAGTTTTCTTCATAGCTTATTTTCCACAGAGAGTTCCGTCGGTGAGGAAGTGATGGCAATCTAAGTTCCTTCAAGCCATCCTTATAGGAAAGATTAGGGTGGAAAATTTTCAAGGCACCACGTTGAATATCTTTAAATTGATCTTGCTAAATAGTTGGTATCAAAAATTGCCACAAAGGACAGGCATATTGTAGAATAGGTCTTAGAAGGCTGCGATATACATTTAAAAGGTCTCTTGGTTTTACACCATTACGTTTTAATATTCGAAGCCCGTATAGACGTTTACTGGTCATACAGCATATATAATTAATAAAATATTAAAATAGGACGCGATAAATCGCCAATGCGCCCAAGAAAGTTTTGGAGAAATGTCTTGAAAGCAATATATTTTAATTTGAGGAAAAAATATAAAGAAACCAGCTTCAGAGAGCCGTTATATGACCCCCTTTCAATGTTTACGAAATTCGAGATTTTCCCAACCTGATTGGCTTAAAGCAAAAATGTAAACAAATGCGCTAATTGGCCAAACACAAAATTCGCCCTTTTTTATATAACCACCTTTAAGCGCGTAGCTATAAAAAAGGTTATTCATTACATACCCAAATAAACGTGGATGTAAAAAAAGGTTATGTCGTAAATAACCATTCCACATCAAATAAATAATCATAACAGGCAATCGAAAATGTGTAAATATTAAAAGGAACTTTGACACTTCATAATCAACACAAGTTGATTTTCATGAGAGGCGTCTAGCTAATAGAAACAAATACCAATTAACATAAAACATATTTAAAGGAGTAAAGAAAAAGAAGAGTGTGTTCAGAAACACATGAGGTTTAACCGAAATATTAGCTATAATACAGTTACATATTAACAGGTGCTTTAAAAGTATGAACAGACTGCGCCTCGTTTGCTTCTCAAAAAAGGCCAGTCTAAAGCTTTGTTCCCTTGTACTTGAAGTCTTTCTTTACAAATTAATTTCTCAGATTTGGAAGAAGTGCATCTGTGTTACCATTTCTCGAACAGTTGTATGCCTGTCTTATGCTACTCCCCGGCAAGATTAGCCGTTGAGGTTGGAGCAGCATAATAATTCAATAATTTGTACAGTTGAACGGATTTTAACCTGTGCCTTCTGCTTTCCAGAGTGTCCTAACCAAGAGACACAAAAGGGTCAGCTGAATGCATTTCATAACTCACGCCGGTATATATTCTTGCTGCTCGGTTTTGAAACTCCCGACGTTTATTAAGCAACTGGGTGCCGCTGTTGTTCTATAATAGCAAATAGTAATCAAAATAATTCTGGATCCAGACATTCTAAATCCTAAATATTTTAAAAGAGTAAAATATAAAATTTTCAATTAAAATTTACAACAGCTAGTATATAATTTATAATTCTCTTAAAATGCTTCAAGAATTTTGGACCGATTTTGCATTTACAGTGTCAGTAGGTAGGTAGGAAACTAGACAATGCATACCTCTATACTTCCAAAAAGACTATCCGTAAAGTGATGAAGTCTACATAATCCGTCCGAAAACACTTATCCACAAATTATTTTTGCACATACCTGCCAATGTGAGAACAATATTCTTGTCGGACACTTAATAGTTGCCAAAACACATTTTTTTCGTTCTTCCCTGATGTGGAACAGCGATTTTTTCTCAAGAATATAAGCTTCCGGGTCCTCATTAGTGCACTTAGCCAATGTACTTGTGAATAAGCTGTTCATGCAAGCCCTGCAGCGTTTAAATTTTCCAAAGCATTACTTAAACTTTATTCTCCATCTTCTGTGTCTGAATAAGATTACTGGCCAGTTTTTTGAGCAACCTTAAATCTGGACAAAAAGTTGAGCTTGATCCGAATGTTTAGAGCCATAGGCCATCTCACGCAAAATTTTAGCATAGAAGATATCCAATCAAATTCCATTTGCCAATCACATCGCTGAATTTCCTTTTCGTTTTGCAATTATCATAGGCAGAAAAAATTTGGCTCATGGAAAACGGGCTGCAAAAAGTATTGTAATAAAGAAGATAAACTTTCTATTTTTCAAATCCTGATGCAAATCTGTTAAAACAAAGAACGTATGAAAAGTTTTAAAAGTCCACTCTAAGCGTTTGTATATAATATCTTTACAAGGCTTTGGCACGGATACGCTACTATTCTCACCCAAAATGAATGAATTTATTTTAGATGCAAGCTATTCTCATGGTAAGATTTGGAAAGGAAAGAGTAGGCTTCCATGATTGTACTATCCATTTTTGAGTGTTGAGTTTTTACTTTGTAAGCAATATTATAGAACGTAAGACCTAATAAAATTTTAATATTTTAAATTTGTAATATTTTATTCATAGACTAGGTTTGCGTTGCATGGTTGATTAGTCAACCTGTTTGGAATTGTATGGATAATAATAGTGATAAAACAATAATCGTCAAATAAATGCTCCAGCTTTCCAGTAGCAACGTTGTTAAAAATCAAATTACTATACGTTTCCAAGGAGAAAATGCTTGCTTTCAAACAACAGGAAAACTCCAAACTAAAACATTTGTATATAAAACCGAGCTTTTCTAGCTTAAACCGCGATTTATATATAGATGTATTTGAAGTTTGCTGCTTTTGACGACGGTAATTCGGAATGAAAACTTGCATTGATAAACTCAATAGCTCTTCAAATTCTCATGAAAGGTATTCACAAAGCCACAATACGTTAACATACTGTTTAAATGGCTCTCGAGATACTTCAAAGTACTTAAGTTTATTTCCCCTCTGCTGTTCAAGATCTTTTGTTTCACTTTTGTTTCAATGCATTTTGCATCTGCAAGACTGCATCAAAGCGTGTCAGACGAACATCGCTCAAATACGGATTTTCGCCAAGGTAATATTTTAATAAGCTTATAACTACACTGCTGGGTTTATTCACTAGAAGAATTTTAATCGTGGTCAGTAATGGTGACGTATTACAATAATCTAGTCTTCAGAACGTTGACAGACATTGTTGTTTGCTAATTATTTTTTGACCTGCGAGAAAACATCACGGTTTAGACGGTATAGAAGAAGCATGTCTTGCTTATTAGGTCAACTACTGTATGTTACTCATCTGTTACGTCATTATACTGCTTTAAGAAAACTTTTTCTTACCGCAGTGCATAGTCTTTCAACATCGTAATTTACAATTATTATGATACTCTTACAACGGACGCATCGGGCAAGTGAATGCAATTGTAAGCTTTGAAAACGATTAGACACCTCAAACATGCCGACTTAGAAAAAACGTAAAAGGGCCGGCGTTTGTTTCGGCCAAAAATTTCCCTTGTATCAATTTTGAATTGATCGACTGACGGTTTTGTTTTACTCAGTTTATTGTGGTTTTAACAAAGAACGCATAAATTTGGTTAATTAGGTTTGGGCACAAGTAATAGGTTTGAGCACGGATAGAATATTTGGTTCGTCTTTGGTGAAAATTGAACTCGAGCAAAAATGCTTTTGGCAGGAATTCTGCTATCGGAGTGCAGGCTTCAATAATCCTTTGATAATAAGTGCTCATTTATGGACGGGTTGAAATTGTGATGAACTCGTTTATTTAAAAATTAAGTTTTGTAGTGATTTCAGCTGTAGTTTTTTTGTTGTATCTTTATAAATTAAGTTTATCAGTTTTGTTGTTTCTTATGCAATCTCGCTTCTACTCGTTTCATGATCAACTTACAGCTATAAGTATTGATTCGAGAAAAGTTTTTTTTTATCATGTTTTATAACACTGAATGAAAATAGTATTCAAAACATGACACGTACTGGTCACTTTTATATTATGAGTTTTTACACAAAGGATATTTCGTATACCACGTGAATCTGTTCGTATGTAGTAAAGCAAATAATTGAGAATTTTTTACTCTTGCAGCCAAGCGGAGGCTTGGCAGTGCAATAACTTCGAGAGAGCCTGCCTTGTCACCGTCTGCAGAGTTTAATAGTCTTGAATCTTGAATTTTCCACGATTTGCATGTCAAAAAATTTGGGGGGTTTACTCAAATTGCTCTCTTGGTGCTGCACCCAAGAATTGGTGTAACATGATCAACAGTTCAAAATAGAGTGTAAAAGAATGTATGGCAAATATATGTATTGCTGGTGATCTACGTTATGGCGATTATAATTCTGGTGTTCAATCGAGATGTAAGCCAATTGCTTTTATGAGTTTGTTGAATGTTTTAGCAGACCAAAGTAAGCTAATTACAAGTTTGCTGAGAAAAAGCTTTGATTAATATATTGATATCATTGCAACAAGACAATTGTCTTTAAAACATTTGAATCGACTCCTTGTAATCTTTATGTTTCCCTGACAGGTCATACATTGTCAAGTCTGGAAGTTTATTGCTTTTGCTTTTTTCGACTTTCAGTCAATCAGTTTAGATTGCCGCAAAAATTAAACTAATCACGTGGTCTATAGTTGCTTAATATTTTTAGACCCAAGGGTCAGGTTTAGTGTTGGTGAATAACTTGCCAAATTTTGTTAGTGTTGCATTTAGTAAGAGCATGTTTTCTCACAATTATGAGATGGAACTGCCTCGGGGTGGTAGAAAAAATATCCACAACCACCTTTTGTAGTAAAGCCACCTGGTGCACAAATAATGCTCAACTACTCAAAGTGAAAGAACTAGTATTAGCACAAAATACATTCATACATTCTTTACGTTCATCGATCAAAATACTTAACTACCTGGAGTGCTAGAGCCTGGAGATGAAAACCTTAATTAGTTTATGAATTACGAAGAAGAGTTTCGACGTCTGGCAATAGCTGAGAGTGAAGTTGAGTCTCTGCACAATGGTGTGCAATTAGCACTGTTGATTAAATTTGCGAGTCATCATCATGTTATATTTGTATTAAAAGGTGTTCATGACAGCTCTAATGAAACAATCAAACTCTTTCTATATATTTGTCTCTCCTTCCAGAGATTTAAATAGCACGCCTCGTTTATATGACACAGCAGTTGTCATTAAATTTACTTATGTGCTGGAGTTAAAACAATATTTTGACTCTTAATCTTTAGTACCCAGCTAAAATACAAGAAAAAAAAGTGGAAAAAGAATTGTCGTCCAACTGTCATCGTCTCAATCATTTAACCAGGGACTTTCATTTCAACCACCTATTGGCACAACCTTGCCTGTATCAACAGTAGTTTGAGATTAGCCGGTTCTGCCGTATTTTCAGAAATAAAGAAAAATTCACATTAGCCACCTGCTAAAACTCACGATTAATGAAGGAGCTAACAGTTATGTCAAACATATACTCATTAGAATAAGCCACCTGTCAAACTAATTTGCGTAATAGGTAGGGCGGAATCGCGTGATTAATTCAACGTATATAAGTAGGGAATAAACTTTGAGGCAAAACAAAAACCAAGCAAATAATAACAAAAGTCCAAATTCTCAAATATATAAAGACAATACCACAACTATTTTCCATAATTGGTTGGGGAATTGGGTGATTAATTCGATGTATGTATAATTATAAAGAGACAAGGAAAATACACCAAACTAAAACTAAAGCGATGTTGAAAAGAATAAGATCAAAACTGCGTAAAGATGATAAAAGATATAAGCAAAAACTTTAAGAAAAGAAGACTTACAAAGTTATGTCAACTGATAAAATAAAATCAAGGCTACTTAAAATGATCAACAAATGAGATGAGTTTAAATAAAAAAAAACAAAAATAATACTAGAACTAACTTGCGTAATAGGTCAGGAACTCGGGTGACAATTTCGGCGTATATAGGGGGAGAAAAAACAATGAGCACAGAAAATTAAATATAATAATAAAAAGAGTTCTTGCAAAACGAAACAGAAAAATGAGGTCTTTCTGTATATAAACATGACATCCTTGAGAGATCTAAGATTTGTAAGACTCCTAATGTTAACCTTACAGCTGCATTAAAAAGATCGAATTTTGGGGCCCAAAGCATGGTACAAACAAAAAGCTGAAGAAACATAAAGTGGAAGACCCTTTGGCAAACCTTCAAAAGAAGAATTTTTCACTCCACCGGAGAGTAACAAGGGGTTTATATCAGTAGGCACTCAATCACAATTCGTTCTTTACAATTAAATGAATATGGACAGCATAATTAATCATGTTGGGCCTAATACATCTGCTATAGCTGCTTTGATTAGATTTAAAAATAATCAAAGAAACTCAAACGACATTGGACGTCCATTAAGTTCCACTAAGATGATTATTCCAGAGACCTCAACGGAGCTAGTGATAGGACAAAAAATTAAGACACCTGTTTTAAAAGCGGGAATAATTACCAAACCCACACCAGAAACAAAACCCGTACCAGCACTGAGGACGAAATCTAAAGTTAAGAGCAATATACAAGAAAACCAAAATCTCAAAAGTTAAAATAGCACAAGCTAATACAATAGCTAATTAGCATAATACGGCGGGAAGTGGGAAGATTAATTCATCATATGTAAGTAAAAAAAGCAAAGCCAAAATAAGGACAACCAATTTTGAAAATATCCCTTTAAAAATATTAAATGAACTCAAACAATTCGATTGCAAAATGACAAAGTAGGGTCTAAAAAATATTTACAAATATTTGGATAAATCAGAAGAAACTTTAAATAGAAAAAAATATGACAATGAAACTGTATATATCATTACAAATTATAAGGACATATACTTAGATAAATATAGAGAAAATGAGATAGGTCAAATCAATAAGTCAAAAAGACCTACTAGACAACTACCACGACCACCTACAACACATTTATTAGACACAAGTACAGAAAATATTGGAGTTAATCCTTTAAAACCAACTAGATATATAAAACCAAGACAAAAACCTAGTGCAAAACCAAGGAGTTTCATTAGAAGAAAACTAAAAAATTTGTACGATTGGTAGATGAAATATATACCAGATGATAAGCACACTAAGGTCTCATAAACATATATGAGAATAAAAAATCAAGTGATGAAGTTATAAAGGGGTAAACGCGTTCAAAAGATTTATTAAAATCAGCAAGCTTTAAAAGGACGACTTGAAACCCACACAATAGAACGAAAGGATGAAAACGGTAGGCCACAACATTGGTTGGCAGTCGTTGTTAAAGATCAAGTTGTAGGATTCTTGAAAACACTAGTGGACAACAAAGTATAACTAATATTAATATGTTGGATAGTGAAGAGGAATGAGGCTACAGACGGCATAATCAGGAGAGATCGAGACCACTTCAGCTTTTATTACTATAGGATACTACCAGAAGCATGCGTGGAAGAAATTTATCAGAAAATGAAAGCTAACATACATATTACACAGCTTGGAAAATAAACAAAGACAGGGTTCCGGCTTGCAGTTTGAGAAAATAATAAATTTAGATATCCACATAGCAAAGTATAAACCTCCCAGTGGCTCATCATACATACCAACACCTGAATGGCTGGCAGATAAGAAGGTGATCATAAATCCGAAGAACAACTTTTTGTACTGGCAAGGTGAGTCCGCTCAAGAATCTTTCAAGTTGGCAGTATCGGTGGCCATATCTACAAACACAAAGCAGAAGAGAGATCGTTAAAGAATTACTAAACATTAAAGAGAAAGATGAAAGAGCTTCGATTGGACCAACATAAGATATCCTACACCGATAGAAGATGTCAAGAAGTTTGAAAACAAAACAACGTAAAAATAAACTTATTCATATACAACAAAACTGACAATGTGTTCCCATGAGTAACATTCATGATAAGCCGGACATACGACTCTTACTTCTAGAAGACAAGAACTACACTGTAATTAATAACATGAGTTGATTAGTTAGTTCACAATTAACTAAGCATAATCACAAAATTTATGTATGCGACTATTGTCTGCAGTACTTAGGGGAAGAAGATCTAGTAAAGAAACATAAAGAATATCGCATGCTCCACAAACCTAATAGAATGATGCATGCAGATGAAGGAACCTTTTTCCAGTCCAAAAACTGAAAACATATGGCACAGGTAACATTCGTGGTCTATGCAGACTTTGAGTGTTTCACGGAACCAATGGGTAAGAACTTTGGTAAAGGTACAAAGACCACAGCAACAACTAAACATGAAAATCCACGGGGGAGCCGACTTGGCATGAGCTTTAACCAGAGAATCTCGTGATTACAACAACATTGGAGGTTCTCTGGTACTTCGTCTTTGATACCATCTTTAAGGTACAAGCATACCCCACGATGTTGTGGAACTAAACAATCTTTTCGACAGATCTTCTTGCCCTGAATATTTCCAACTGAATCGCAGATGACGTCTTTAAGCCACGTCTCCATGATAAAACCTATGTCAACCTTATTCCTTAGTAAGAACTCTTGAACAGCAACTAATTTAGGGGCAAGAGACATAACATTTGATAGCATAATTTGGGGAACAAAACAATATGATGGATCGTTGAAGGTATGATTCAATGTAGTCGTAGGAATTTAGATCATATTGTTATAATTTACACCTCTCGGTAAAACATAGCTTACGTTGACGACATTAGTTATGAGTTTGTTACCTTGCGAACAAATTGCAGATAACTGAGCCAGTCGGTTTGGGAGTGATACGTTAGACGCGGCCGAAAAACCTGATTTCTTCTTGGCTGCACGTTATGGTGCATCTCCCTATGCATCAGAACGCAGTTTCGTCTAGTCGCCGAATTACAATAAGTAGTGCGGGTAGGAACAGGTTGTCTTTGATTCTGATCCTGTGCTTGATCTCTTACTATTTCAACATATGGGTTTCGTGTACTTCACAAATCATGCGGACTAGGTTGGTTTTGCTTCTGATCTTGCACTTGGTATTGATGCTTTCCAAAATTTGAACATTTTAGTGGCGCTTTGACTAGTTGTTTGTGATATATCAATTGGTGAAATGAACTGTGTAGATAAATGTGCATCAGATTCTACTTCTCCAGCTTCCACCTCACTATCTGCTCGCTTCGAACCAGTTGACTTGTGTTTTTGCCAATAGTCTACTATTTGCCTGTCAAAGGAGAACTTGGCATTTACGACGATTTTGTGGGGTTTGAAATTTGAGTTTTCCTTCGTAGCTGGACCTCTTGGCATTTCTGATCGATTTTTGTTATGCTGTGCCCTATAGCTTACTAATTATTGATCAACAAATAGACTTACATGATCAAAACATACGGAAGGTTGTGTAATTGACTTTTCTTTAACCCTCTTGTTATTATGTTTTTGTTCATGATTGGTTTGAACTGGTGAAAGTTTATCATCATTTTGGTTGACAGATTTTACATCTGACTTTGACGATCGTTATCAACTGACATGGTCATTGATCCATATGATTTTGGCTTAAATGAATTAACATCTTGTTGAAGGCAATGAACTTGCTTGTCTAAAATTTTTTTTTTGAATTTTTCCTCATCAAGATCGATTGAAGTTTTGCTATTTCAACTTTTAGATTCTGCCGCAGCAAGGTCAAGGGTTTTCCCTGAGCTTTGATAAATTACTGCATTGCGTCCATTGTACTACTTAATGTTTCAAGCTGTAGTGACTAGCCATCTGTGTCTATTTCGTTGCTTGTCTCAAATTCGGTGGTATTTTCAAACTTTTCCGGTGGAACTTCAGTGAGATTAATCAGATAGTCTATGGCTAGCTCCCGACTCTTTCCCTGAAGTGACAGAGTGTTCAGCTTTCATTTAGTTACGCATGACATTGGAGAGACTAAACTAAGAAATCCCAAAAGCATGGCGGAAACAAAAAAAAACGTAGAGAAATCAATAACTTGGAATATTGCAAAGCCAAAAGGAAAAATAGAAAGGGGTGAAAAAACTTTGACTAGAATACCTTTTGGATCTCCTTCTAAAGTGGATATCTTTGCACTACCAGAAGTAGATGAGGAATTAAAACCTGGACTACAACCGATGAAATTTATTCAACATACTTATACAAATATGGACAACACGATTAATCTAGTCGGACCGGGTACATCAGTTAAACCAGCGATTAATACCCTTAGAAGTATGCAGAAAAATAAAAACACCGTCGGGCGACCTTTAGGATCGACTAATGTAACAAATTATCAACTTCAAGAGAGAAAAACATAGGTCCAAATATCATAAATCCAAGAAACAAGATAGTAGAAAATAATAGCGCAAAGCCAGCGCAAAGCCAGCGCAAAGCATCTTTACTGCTAATTTGCACAATAGGTGAATAGATTCCATTAGTCGATGAATGGAAAGAAGCTCTAGCTAAAAGAGAATGAACGTTGATGATAAAAGGTGAACCTGGCTACGAGCCATACAAGTGGTTGAGTTTGAATCAGAGATGTGCTCATTAGCTTTTAAAAGATACAAGAGGATGAAAAGATCGAGCTCGTATTAGTATGTGATATGTTTAAAGTATGTGCAGGTACGCGTGAGATAGATGATAACTTTTTCAGCACTATTTACCATTAAATATTTAAAGGTTCAGACGTAAAATAGATTTATGATGGAATGGGCGACAGGATGCTAACATCTTTAAAGAAAAATAAAACAAAGAAGGCTCCTGATGGCATATTCAGTCTATTGTACACTTGTTAATACATAAAAGAAAATATAAACCTATCAAATGCTCTTCCTACATACCCACACCCATGTGGCTTTCTAAAAAGAAGACAATAATAATTCCAAAGAACGACTTTTTAGACAACAAAGGTGAGTCTGATGATCAAGAGTGCTTCAAGTGGGCGGTGTCCATCGCAAGGTTTACAAAATTAGGAGATGAACACCGTGATAGAATAACATAACAACTCGAGGAAAACTCATGCACCCTCGATTGGACGAAAATAAATAACCCCACTCCTATAGAAAACATCAAAAAGTTTTAGAACAGAAACTATTTAAAATCAACTTGTGTAGCTACAACGAGAAGGATAGAGTTTTCCCAATGGGTAACATACATGATGATTCAGACATACGACTTTTACTATTAGAAAATAACATTACTGTGTAATTAACAAAATGAGCAGTTTAGTTAGGCCACAAGTTACCCCAAGATGTTGAAAGAAATACGTGTGCGACTACTGCCTGCAATACTTTGGGAGAGAGGACCTTCGACCCAAGCATAATGAATACTGCAGACACCACCAGCCTTGTAAAGCGGTGTATCCAAACCCAGGTACCTTCGTTAAATTTGAAAATTATGATAGTACGATGTTAGTTCCATTTGTGATTTATGCAGACTTTGAGTGCTTTACGAAGTCAATAAAGACACACTTAGGCAAAGAAACCAAGCAGTACCAAAAACACGCTGCGAGTGGTTTCTGCTATTACATAAAATGTTATGATGACTTGATATAGACGCCAAAATTAGTCAACTAAACAGCAGAGACAGAACATGATGACTTGGCTCAAGAATTTGTAAACAATATAGAAAAAATATCCACAACCTCTACCATCAGTTTGGATTTCCAGGGATTCAATTCTTTCAAAACAAAAGCAATGAGACCTCGAAGCTGCTACACATTGTTATGTTTGAAAAGACAAATTTAGTACAACTGATGCGAGCGAAGCAATCATGCAAGTTTTAGACCATTGTCACTTTCCGGAAAAAATAGAAGTGCTGCACAGAGTAAATGTAATCTAAGAATGAGAAAGCCAAAATTCATTCTCGTGATTTTTCACAACGGGGAGGGACACGACCTCCAGTTTTTTATAAAAGCACTTGCAAGCACACCTGGACCAGTATAGTGCATTCCAAAGAATGAGGAAAAATACAAAAGTTTTACAAAGGAGATAGTTGTGGATGGCCATGCAAACAAAAAGGGAAAACCCTATCAGGCTAAACGAGAATTAAGATATTTATACAGTTTTAAATTTATGAACTATTGTTTGGAAACTTAAGTAGGAAATTTAGAACCCACAGATCTCCATGAACTTCAATATGGCATATCAGAAAATGAACACCACGAAGAGCAAGTAAAACTAATGTCTAGAAAAGGAGTTTATCCTTATGATTATATGGATTCATTTGAGAAATTATCTGAAAAGAGACTTCAACCTAGGGAAGCATTTTACTCCAAACTAAATAATGAACATATATTCGTCGAAGATTACTCGCATGCAAAAAGAGCAACTTGGAGATCTTTGTTGAGACAAGCGCCTAAGTAAAAGTCAAATAAAAGCTGAAGCGGTAAAGCGCGTGTAAGAAGATGTTTAAATTACTTAAGATTTACTTGTAATAAAGAATGAGCAAAGATAATAAGAGCGCAGTAAGTTTGAGTGAACAAAACAAGAAAAAAACGGCTAAAGAAGTAATCACTACCCGAAAACTTGAAGCTCCACTAAAAGTTAAAAATCCATGAAAAGTAGAAGCTGGTAAACCACTCACCGCAATATCAAGACAAACAAAAGAAGCTAAGAAAGCAGGGCGCTTAGAACAAGAAATAAGCAAATTAATAAAAGCGAGGATAGTCACATCCCAGTTGGCACACAACGTTGTTTCAACGTCTATTTTAGATTGCAAAGACGTCGCGACGTCGACGACGTAATATCAATGTTGCTTCTACGTCGTTTCGCAGACGTTGCACGGACGTCGCTAAAATAACGTTGATCCACCGTGAAATTAAGGTTGATGCACAAACGTCAAATGATCGACCAGTAATCAACGTTGAATCAACATGGTTTTAAAAACATTGTATCAACGTTGTTGAATGAACGTTGATTCAACGTCGAACCAACGTTTATGCATCGACGTCGATTTACTTACCACAATTCAACGTTGTATCAACATTGCGTCAAAAACGTTGTATCAACACTGTTAAATGAACGGTGATTCAAAGTCGAAACAAGGTTTATGCTTCGACGTCGAATTACTTACTATAATTCAACGTTGTATCTACATTGTTTCCAAATCGTTGTATCAATGTTGTCAAATGAACATTGATTCAACGTTAAATAAAGGTTATACCCACGTCAATTTACTATAGTTGGACGTTGCATCGACAACGTTTCAAGAACGTTACACCAATGTTGAAAATTGAACGTGAGGAATGAAAATTGATGTGCCGACGCCGATTCGCTCACGACTGTTCAACATTGTATCAACATTGTTTCAGAGACACTACATCGACGTTCTAAAATGAATGCTGTTTCAACTTGCAACCATGGTTTATGTAGGGACGTGAAATGACCAACAATAGTTCAACGTATTACCCTACTCGATCATTTTCAAATCATTGATGATTCAAGAAATCTGATTATTCTTTGCAGAGCCATTTTAGTACGAATTGCACTCATAGCAGGGTGATTTCAAATTTCTAGC
>JAODVQ020061478.1:0-18602 GCA_025400075.2 Phenganax stokvisi
CTCATTATGTTATGCTTTTGCAGGAAGGTTACTCGATTTGGCTTGGAATGACCCTCCTGCTTTTCATCTTTCTTATCTCGAGCAGTATTCTGTAAGTTCTCAAGGTGATACAAGGCTTCATATTTATTGAACTTGATGGCAGGTCTCATTGCAAAGTCAATCGTCTTCTTTAAAACCCCTGCTACGGATGGCCAGGAAATTTCATCAGCAGTACGTTGCAACTGGGCGTACATTCGGGTAAGATTCTAGGGCATACATACAAAAAAAAATATCATATCAATGAGACAGTGACGAGCCCACTCTAGACAATGACGCAAATGTAAATAAAGGTCCTGAAGTGCGGAAGCGACGTATACCCATAAAATTACTGGGTGAGCATGATGTAACGCATAGGAAAACAAGTATTCACCCATGAACTGTAATGGACTCATCCTGACACAATTGTAGGCAATACACAGTTGCTGAACTCGAACAGGAACAAGCATATTGTGCCGAGTATAATGTGGTTAAGGCAAGTCCGTTTGGGAACTCTTACCAAGAATATTTAGCACCTGGGAGCCTCGGGCTCGACTAGGACATTCAATAATAGTTGATGAAGCCTAACCCAGTGTTCTTCTCACCCAACTATTTTTTGTCCGTGAACTCTCGCTCAGACAATTATACTGCATAATACATGGTGAACTCTCACCCAACTATTTTCCGTCCACGAACTCTCACTCAGACAATTATATTGCATAATAGATGGTAAGCTCTCACCCAACTATTTTTTGTCCGCGAACTCTCGCTCAGACAATTATATGAAACTATAAACCGTGAATTCTTAATCAAGTCTTTCTTGTTGGAGAACTCTTGCTCGACAATTATATTCACAAAAAAATGGTAAATAGTCAGCCGAAAATGTGCTGTCGGTGAGCTCTCGCTCAGACAATCATTTTACTAATAGCCAGTGAATGTTTCTAAATTTTTGTTGCACACAACCTCTTGTGCAGAAAAATTATTCAATATTAATACTTGGTCAAATTCACTCTCATAGATAATCCATTATGTGAGCTACCGCTCACATAATCGCATTCGTCTTACCAGAAATGTTCTAGCGAAATACATTACTAGATGATAAATAAAACGTACAAGAAGAAGGAGATGTAAATTAAAATGTAAATCGTATATTACCTCAAGTTCCCCCGCCGGAGGCAAGGGATTATCATTTTGCAGTTGTTCGTTTGGTGGAGCCGCCGACTCCGGTTGACCTGGCAAAGGTTGTTGCACTTGCTCTGGTTTCTGGCCAGCTGCTAGCTGGTCATTTGGGAACTGCACAACAGGATTCACCTCTGCCATAGATGTTAACTGTGGTAATGAACAGAATTCCCGTGGGTCGGAGGATGGAACCAAAGAGAGTTCTCCACCACAAAGCCACCGTTTTAAACTAAGCGAGAAGAGAGTGCTGTCCCTCCAGGCTTGTATTTATAGCCATTTCATGACGTAATATACGCGTTTGTCAATATTTACCATTCCCAGTTGATTTCTATTCTATATTCTATCTTTGCATATTATTATGAGCGCTATGAATAGAAATGGTACGGCAAAGATAATTTGCTTTGTTAGCACAGGATGTTAAAATAAAACTGTCGGACATAATATAAAAATCCAAAAAGATGAGAGACAAAAGAAGTTGGTCAAGAAAAAAGGCTCAGCCGTTTGCCGTAGCTTTTGAATGTGAAGCTTAAACTCCCTAATAGGATTGCATGAACCTTAGAAACCTTAGATTGCCAAAAATCAAATTCAAATAAGAATAATGAGGAAGTAAAGTTAAATTCTAAAACAGTCTACGAGCTGTTGGAGTTTCTTAGTTTTCAAAAATATTCAAACTATTTCATTTTGAAGCGACAACTCCTTGTGTTTTGGAGGCATTGAGATTGTTGCAAGTTGTAGCAAGTCACTTTTTTCAAAGCATTTAAAAGTTTTCCCTGTTGCAGGTCAATTTGATCTCACTAAAGCATAAATTTTCTTGAAATTTTGTCTACAAGTACCCATACCTTTTTTTCTTATGCCCCCAGAGCAAATCATTTTTTCACTGCCTTTTTAAAAAGTTTTTCAAAACAAAAGCCTCCTATTTGTTTTTTTTATTCTCCTTTTGAAAGAAAAAATCTTGTGCTGTCATCCTTAGCAGTGTTAAATGCTATAACACAAGTGGTCTATTGAGTATTTGGAAGAGAATTTGAATGATTTCTTGTGGCATGAGGTGACATTAGCATGCATTTCATGGCTCGTATAGTCTCAAAATCGGAAACAACTTAGTCGGAATTTTTCGTAGTACTTTTTTTTGTTTTTCTTTCCGTAGTACTTTTTTTTGTTTTTCTTTCAAAATTGTCATCTTTAAAACTGTATGGTTACTAGTAAAGATTTTTAAGTCTTTTTAAATTATTCTGACAAATTAGTAATAGGTTGCCTAGTTACTTCATTCTATCTACACATTTTAGAGACACAGATTGGTGAACCAGATTCTGGAAAATGAATTGGCAAGTTCTATTCATGCTTTATCAGTTCAGGTTTGTATCATGCCACTTTTCCTGCAAAATTAAAGTTTTGCAATTGCAAGTGTGTAATTTAAAAATTTAGCTTTGCAGTATAGTAAGTATAGCCTATTTTCCAATGCAGCACTGCACCACCTATCAATATTAGGTGGCCCTAGTCCACATTGAAAGCATGTCTTTTTCCTGCAAAACTATTCTAACTAAACTTGATTTTAACATATTCTCTGTAGCGGAGATTTTTATATTTCCAAACACTTCAGTGATAAATAGAACTTACCTCTTATTAAATGGAAATTTCAAATAAGTGTGGCACTGGGGCTGCAGTGTTTAGTCAATGACAGCGCTTATATGAAGGTGAAATTTATTCAAACTAACACAGTTTTGATGGCAAGACATGGCTGGTGGTTTACATAGTTATTCTCTCTTATATCATGGGTACAACCTGGAGTTATAGTAGCTACGTCATACCTTCCTACACCTACTTGACCTATGCTTAATAACTGAGTTCTGTTGCAAAGAAACTTCTACCCAGAAACCTCTGCATACCAATGGGCTGACCTCTGTCCAGTTTTTTCACTGAAGCTGTCATGCAAGACCTAGAAGAATCAAGCAATTGACAACAATGAGAATGTGAAACTATGAGACTACTACGTAGATGAGGAGATGTCGATCACGAAAACAAGAATCAACAAGATAACCAATGCCATTATGTTGACAATGGAGAAAGAGCACGACCAACAAATCACCATTTATACATCATCCTGGCAAGGGCAGACTACAGAACAGTCAACACTCAAGTATACAGAAAAACAACACTCACAAACCAGATACTGAGCTATCGCAGCAACCATCAAACACAACGAAAGATAAGCTGTCTTAAAACTCTGTGCTGCAACTCAGAAACTCATTGCAACACCCATGAAACCAAACCAACAGAACTCAAACATCTTTATGAAACCCTCAACCAAAACAGCTATCATAAGCATTTCATCAACAAAGTTCAAAAAGGAAGACAACAAAGAAGACAATCTATAACACCAACACTAAAAACAAAGAAACACCTCCAAAACTAGTAACTCCTCCCTACATCAACAAAATTTCAGAAATAGCATCACAGATACTAGAGAATGTGTGTTTATATAACATTCTATATAACTAAGCGAGAAGAGAGTGCTGTCCCTCCAGGCTTGTATTTATAGCCATTTCATGACGTAATATACGCGTTTGTCAATATTTACCATTCCCAGTTGATTTCTATTCTATATTCTATCTTTGCATATTATTATGAGCGCTATGAATAGAAATGGTACGGCAAAGATAATTTGCTTTGTTAGCACAGGATGTTAAAATAAAACTGTCGGACATAATATAAAAATCCAAAAAGATGAGAGACAAAAGAAGTTGGTCAAGAAAAAAGGCTCAGCCGTTTGCCGTAGCTTTTGAATGTGAAGCTTAAACTCCCTAATAGGATTGCATGAACCTTAGAAACCTTAGATTGCCAAGCTTAATGTGAAGCTTAAACTCCCTTACCAGAAGTTGTCAACTACAGTCTGTGTCATCCATGTAGGAATCTTCAGGTGGGAAAGACAGATTTTGAAAGAGCCCTTTAAATAGTCTTTGTTGTGTCCTGGTTGGAAAGGTGTTGATTCTTCTTGTGTGAATGTTTTTGACTTGAGAGAACCTTTTACGGTTGCAAAAACCATTTCAGATCTCTTGTTAAGTAAACATGCCTTATCTCTTTCTTTTGAAATACATAGTTTTTCATCTAAACATACATTGGATCCATTATACAGAATAGCTTGTTTTACACTTGACCCTGTTAGGTTGAAATCTTGGCCAGCATTTTTCAATTGCCAAATATATTTTGAAATTTCAGTTTCACTGGCATACTTTTTGTGATTGAAAGATTTGATATGATTTCTGTATCGCTCTTTAAATGTATTTGCAGTCATGCCAAGGTAGTGTTTCGTGTAGTAACAATTGCCTTGCATACTATGTTTTTGGTCATGCATTGATTATTTAGGGGGCATGTGCTTTTTGTCCAACAGTGGCCACTGTATATGTTTGAGTCTTGCTTCCAGCTGTTCCTTATGATGTGTGTATTGTGCTTATTGATCTCAGACCTGACATTATTCATGCAACTGTAGCTTACCTTAACTGTGTTTCTATTGAATATCTAGTGTAGTTTGTGAGTAGGTGGGAAGTGCCTGTGTAAAAGTATAAGAAAACTGCAGCCTACATTAGTCCTAACATCCTTGCTGAAAAAGGGGTTGAACGCAATAATGTTGTGCCACCTGTTCTTGCACGAATGCTGCTGTGGTGCGTTCTGCTTGGAGCCCAGTTTATGTTTGTAGCAGCTGCGGTCTAGTACATTTTGATAAATAGATGCTGCTTCCATGAATGCCTGTTCATCAGACTACAGGAGATATATGCCGTTGTTAATTGCTGCAGGTAACTGCCTTGTGATGCATGGTGGGTTGTTTCAGTGTTTGCTTATGCAGAGCAGATCATCATTGTGCTTCCTATAATGTTTAGATTTTCCAGTAGAAAGGTTGAAAGTTTCATCTAGGAAATTGATGTGACCACATACTCTTCAATTAAAAGGAAACATAACCGCATATGGGGATAGCATGTAAAACACAGCAAATTATTTTTGACAGATATAAAATGACTAAATTAAACATAATAAGATCAAAAAGTAATATTTGCGCATAGTGCATAACATCAGTAAATACATCAAACACAAGTAAGATGATTTCAATTATCAACTCTGCAGCGTGGTAATGTGGCTCAATATGTCCATAGCAAACTAACCACCCACCTGCTATGTTGAAAAACAAACCCAATTCGGTTGATAAACAGCTTTCTGAAATATTGTCTGATGAAGAGTTCTTCAACAAGGTTGCACCCTTGTATCAAAGAGGTATTAAAGAAAGCAGATACAAATACACACTTAAATTGACCCAACCAAAAACAAGTCAAACAAGCACGCACAAAAAGATTTGACCAAGAAACGTTGTTTGGTATAACTCACCTTTTAACAAAAGGTTTTCCCAAGATCATTAACAATGAATTACCAAAAGGTCATAAATTCTAAAAGGTATTGAACTGAAACATCATCAAGGTAAGCTATGGATTATGACAAATGTTAGACAAACAACAGACAGGCAAAATAAAACAATTTTAACCAAACAGAGTGGGAAGGAGTAAACAAAAAGAACTATAATTGCAGAAAGCCTAAAGATTGCCCCATAGACAGTCAATGTTTGAATGAGCTGGTGTAACACATTATAAACATCTCCAAATTTAGTATAAAAGAACTCTGGAACTGTACAAGCTATCATACTAATGTTCAATGCAATAACTACGACTCAAGCAAGGAGGTGGTGAAATATCTTCATTCCAGGCAAGAGGAAAAACTAAAAAACAATGTCATCCAGTGGCAGATCTAGGGGTATTCACACAAAGCACGCGAACAACCTAGATTTCCCCAAAATTACACCGACTAGTTTATATTGCCTTGTATGTTGCGTCGTGCAATTCCCATCAAGAGTTCACCGGAAATGGATGCATTTCATTTCAGAATCACAGTCCAGTTCTTATGATTGATTAAAATGAGTCTTCAGTTTTGATAAGCACAACAGTGGCTACCCTCAGTATGCCCATGAGCTGTGCTGCACTCGAAGCACAATCTGGGCATGTGATTGGTTTGAAGCATTTGTGCAACATCTATAATTCTCACGATCTCTCATTGGCTGAAATAACGGAATTTACACAAAGGCCGTCACCTGTGGCCAAATAAAGGCATAAAAATGACATTCTGTTGCACATAATCCAAGGCTAAATAATTTTGCAATTATAGGGTACATCAAAGCCCTAGGGATAGATATTTGTGAACCCCCCATTCATAAGTGTGCACAACTACACAAAAACGGCTGTTAAAATCTGTGACGTTATCACAATGGAATGTTGCTATTTACCGCCATACAGGGTATTTTCAGATAACTTCGCTGTGATTCGACAGTCAGAAGTCTTCTGAATGGGTATATTCAAGCTTGGATGCATATATATCTCTAGTGTCGCAAAACAAGCAGGGCCACTGTGATGATGTCATCAGAATGCACTCTTACTGATGATTTTTCAGCTTTGTATAGTTTAAAAAAATATGAAGATTATTTTGTGTGTGGAGAGTACTACAAAAACCATCCTGCCACTTTGTTGTTTTATTGCTCAATCAGTTGAGTAAGAAATCATGCAAGTTTTAAAAGAAAATGCGAGTATGAAAGTAAGCAGATAAAATACGTGCCTTTTGCACAGTTAGTATGCGGAAAAAAAGTCTCCTGTGATTTAAGCAAAGTGAATCTTGCTATATAATGTGACGTATACTTTCGCGGCATCATTCTTTGTTGCTGTCCTCTTCATCTTCAGAGGCAGCAGAATCGTTGCTTTCAGACAACTGATTTCCATCTTCCTTTCCGCTCGAGCAATCCACGCATTTACAAAGACTTGTGCACCATAAATTTGCTTTTATGCATGAACAGCGATTAGTAGCATTTCCTTTCTTGCAGGTGCATTCTATGTTTTCGAATATTGCATCTGGCGCAGGAGGCAAATCCATCCACTCTATGCTGACATTGCCATCGTTGTCAACCCACCATCCATGGCTCGTAATAGCGGGATAGTTCACCACGATATTCAATGCATTGTGCCAAATTGCCGCTTGGTAGACTGATCGTTGGATGTGCTTAAGCAAAGCATCTTTTGTGCATGGCATTTGATTGACGCCATATTTTCCAAGATTGAAAATTCTCAATCTCGCTTCTTTAATGTTGTTTGAAGTTGACTGTTTGTATAAACAACACACAAATGCTTCCAGCACATTAACGATGTCCTGGCTCGGTTCAAAACAAGAGCCAAGATTGGCAAACGATTCGCAAAAATCTGGAAACCCATCGAGACCTTTCAAGGCAGCCACTTTCCCCTTTCCGTAAAAAGCACTGGTGCTGTCACAACCTAAAAATGCAATAATGATCTGTGTTTAGTTTTTCTTTTTTTTGGTTTTTATATAATCTAGCTAAAGAGAGCATGAACAAAGGATATGGTATAAAAACTTGTGAATGCATGAAAACCGATGAGTGCTTTACATAAACGCAATCCTAATAGATCAAAAACTTCGTTGACGTCAATAACTTTTCTGTTGTTTCCCAAACCAGTATTGAAAAATAAACGAGATGCGATTTCGAGCTTATGGGTATCATCAATATAAATACATCTGTATCAGGACTTCTGATCATAAGTTGCCGGCGCGTACTGCATACGCTTGTTGGGAATGTAGTAACAAGCGATTATCCGCCTCCTCGTGATTAGAGTGTAGCTCTGGAACATCTTCAACATTTAACAAGGTAGTCCTAGAATCAGTGAAGAACTTGTGACATTTTGTCCTATGCGTAAAAAACAAAGTAACATGCTACAGCACTGACGACAGATCCAGCGCAATCATATGTTGAAACAGGAACTTGACCAACGACTCCTTGTTTTCACCCAAAGACAAAAACTTTTTGAATTGTCGAGGAACCTTCTGAGTTGCACAACCAATTCTCACTCGCGTGAAACCTGACATCGATCTTTTTGCTTGCTCGAGATTTTTTTCTGACTGGAGGATAAGTATTGCAAATGAAGTCTACCCTTTTCGCTTGAGATTTCTTGGCTGCGTTGATGATAAGGTAAACCACTTTCTCTGCTGGCTTGCCAAATGTCCCTGGAATATCCCTGAGTGTTTGAAAAAATGCCATTTCGTCAATCAGAAGTGCATCAATACAATCTGCTGGGTTCTCGTTGGTATAGTCTGCACGGTGAAGCAATTCATGCGTGAGTTTACATTTCAGAGCTTTCACTAAATGGCCATCAATTGTTGCTAATGGTGCGGGATATTGCCTTAGGCTGTACTTCATCAGATTTTGCCTGTCAATTTCACGGGAATGTCCAATGGCTAAGCGACGAGAAATAAATTTTGAATCACTACGTAATTCAACAACTTTACCGTGCTTCGTAGTGGCTTTGCTACCAGTAGTCTTCTTCGCAAACGTGCTCAGCTTCGTCTTCTTAATGGTCGTAAAGACATCTGGTTTGTCAGATTTGACCTTCTCTGAGACAAATTTTACGAACTATTCCTCGCCAATATCGTGGGACCTGAGGAGATCGTTTGACACAGCCGGAGTGGCGACTTCACCATCTGCAATATTTACAAGCTCCTCAAAATCTTAATCAAACAGATCAGTCATGTTGGTTAGCGTTTCCACAACACTTTCAACTTAGGCGTCATGACGTCTAAGTTGGGTTGAGTCGATATCTTTACGTGATCTACAATGCAGTGAAATTCGATTGCTTTTATCATATAGAAATAAGTATATGGTAATTCACAATGAGATACCCGCATATATACATATAATCGCAAGCAAACCCTGGCCTTTCTTCCTGGTGATGGTTAGCAAGAACATAACATTGTCTTGTCATGGATCCTCTCTCTGACTGTACCAAAATGTATCGTTTCACAGCAGCTCAGTTCAGGGTGAGGCCACAATCCCACCTTTAGTTTTTGAGTCCCAGTTGAAAGTTTGCTCCATTGCCTGGTCACATGCTGTTGAAGAAAATCCGTAGCGATCTTGTCTTTGACGTGTCCAGTTCTCAACCACAGTTTCGAGAGCTCCTGGAATGCAGTAAAACTCAAAATACTTTCCAATTATCTCCAAAAAGTTTTTCTCATATTAAAAAATCAACAGCAATGACAACCAACGCCCTAACGCCAAGCATACAGAAAGATGAAAGGAAAATAATGTATGCTACAATAATAACAATGTTATTGGTTCTCAATTACCAATCAAAACATTTTGTGGAAAAGGTGTGTTTTGTCCAAAGCAATCATCTCCAACCAATAAATAGACCTGTATCTGGAGTAATTCACCCGATCCGCAGCAAAAGACCATGGTAGCATGGAACGAACAGTAGACAAGTGCAATTCCCAGTTGTTTTCTCTCATAGCGCGGATGAACAACAGCAAAACTTGTACCATTTCAATGTACAATGGCCAGTACGCCATCGTAGGTTTCATCACAGACTTTGTTTTTATGAACAGACTGAAATCATCCATAATTTCAACCTGCTTTTTCGACTGCAAGATGTCGCCAAGTTCAGGGTATGATGCTACCGTCCTTTCTGCAGAAAGAAACATTTCCATGCCTTCTTACTCTATTAATATTGCAAAATGCCCCTTTCAGCGTCTTAATATGTACTCGCGATATTTAAACACTGAAAAATTTGAATGAAGCAGACATATAATAATCTAAAAATGGTTGGTCTGATACGGTTTTGCATCAGAATTTTATGTAGTTAGGGTATCTACGATAGTCTCTTACCAAGAAACGTGTTAATTTCCATTTGTGATTCATGGGGTGATGATTGGATATAGCAATTGAACAGCATACGCATCATGGCCTCATATACTACTCGGTGGATTCGCAAACTTCGGTTATAGTGCTTGCCACTCATTACGCCCTTCAACGATCCAAGAGCAACAAGATCAGCTTCAACTAACAAATCCTGAAAAGATATAAAATTATACAGTAATTATTTCTTTGCCTATTATTTTTCGAGAAGAAAAATTTTCTTGAATATGTTTGTTAAACTCGGGTTATAAATAAGTTATTTTCATGGTAGATATGAATATTTAAAAGCATACCTTTAAGCGGCCATCACCGAATAGCTTGGAAATTGTCCCACAGAATGACATTGCCATATGGAAAGCTCCCATACGTATGATTAAACGATTAAAATAGGTCGCATCCTTACAACTGATCTGTTGAACCTTTGCATAAATGGCTTCGTCAAAGACAACGCACACATAGGGTACACCCAATTCATCTGCAATTTTTCTGCTTTTCTGAAGAACCAAATTAATTGTGGAATACTCTGTAGCAGGTGCATCAATTATGGGCAGTTACACGACTTTGGATAATGAAGGTATGCTGTTCCTCAATAACAATGTGTTATAGCCTGTCCAGTTTGGAAAACGATTGGTTTGAAGCATCCGACTCGCAATAAATAGGAAATCGAGCTTCTTTCCACAACTTTGTGACTGTTCATGAGCTTCCCTCCTGAGATCAATATTTTCAAGCGCATCACCGAGATCGATCGTCACTCTCTTGCCCAAAGTAAAGGGAGCTATTTCATTTGGAACATGTTCCAATGATGATGCTCTTTTGATGTCTTCCCTTGCAGTACACTGAGTTTCGTCTTGGCTGTTAACTCTTTGGATTATTATGCCCCCTGTCACATGAGTTGTGTCCTTTCCTGTCTTGGTATCTTCCAAGAAGTCGTCATTGTCCCATACTATGGTAACATTTTGGTTCTTAGTAACACCAAGTGGAACAATTCCTCCACCTGTTATACTAAGTTTAGCTAATGCAGTTTCATGACGTAGCGCAAAATTGTTGGACATACATTGACCAAACTGATTTAGCAAGTTCACTACTGATGATGAACCAGTGAGTTGCCTCATTGCCATTGTTAGCGACAATGATTTTGGTGTAAACTTTTTCCCATTTGATGAAACATGGATCAAGTCTTGCACCAGTGAAAAAATTTTGGAACTCTGCTTCTCGGTAACAGCTACGTACGAATCAATATGAGCTTCTTCTGAATATCCCAGAGTCCACACCATGAAATTAAACAGAGCTGGTGTGACAACTTCTTGAGCATTGTCTAGGGTAATGTCTGGAGCCACTGATGGCCACAGGACTTTCAGCCCCTCAGTGCCAGCAATCTTTTCCTTCAGTATTATGGCAGCATGACACAGTACTTGTTTTTCATTAAGGTTGGGTATACGTGTGCTCACGTGTCCACCGCATTCCTCGTCATCATCTTTGCTCTCGCAACCGCTTTCACAACTCTGATGAAAATTGGGGTTTGAAGGCATAACATCTGATGGGCACAAATTCTCTGCAAAGACAATTTCACTGACATTTCCACACTTGGGTGTTACAAACACAAGCTGTGGATATGAAATAATCAGTCGCTCCTTCAATCTGAATTTTCTAAAGCTTCTCGCATCTAGACCTTCAACTCTTAGTACTATCTTCAAAAACTTTAAGTAGAGCTGTGACATAAACATTATCCGTTTATTGGCAATAAGGTCCTTGACTGTCTCTTTACAGAAACATTGATAACCTGCTTCATAAACGGGTTTAGCGCTATCACTAGATTTGTGAAAACTAGGTTGATGCAAAAAGCTTCTGTAATTTGTGTAGGATCTTCGGTGATATCTGACTTCTATAGCAACACAGTCTTTATCTCTTATTTGGAGCAAAATCCTCTCGTCATTCTTCTGTGTGGCTGCTTCTCGTAGTAGACCCCCATCTACTGTCTCGCGTACAACAAGTGGCATTCGTTTTCTTTTTCCAGATTGCTAGTAGAACAAGTAAAACAGTACGGTGGTTAATGATATTGCACATCTACTTTTTTTGTCTTTGAGTCTCTGCTTTGAGAAATGAAAATACATTCTTGAAATTTCGTTCAGATTATCGTATTCATAATGAAAACTAGTCACGCAACGTAATATTTATACACTTTGCATGTCTGCATGTAATAAAAAGTATGCAAGGTACAATTCAGTCAGAATAGCATTTTCTTGGAATTCTATACCTACCATCGCAAACAAATCTGATTCCTTCTCACAAATGATGCATTTTGGATACAGAACATTACATGATTTTGCAGGTGTCTTGCCCTCTTGCCTCATTGATAAGCGTGTTAACTTTTTTAGCGGTTGACTCTGCGTTTCATCTCCACTGTCTGTTCTTTCTTGTTGTTCTCTATGTAAATGCCTTGCTTCTGCTGCCGTGAGTTTGTTTTCATTGCAAATACGCTTATAACAATTTGCATGGTAATACCATTGCAGATTGGCACAATCAAAATCGGTTTTTGAAGGAAACTCAACAATATCTTCATCCGTAAATAAACCGTATGATTTTAGTCATATTTCCGATTTCTCGCCTTCAAGCTTCACCTATCTTTTTCGACAACTTATAAATTTTAATAAACGCTGATTGTTTACTTGCGTAAGCGACTGTGAAACATCATCAAAGTGAATAAAACATTTAGACAACTTTAAGTTTTTAATGTCAGTCATGTTTTTTTAAGACCCATGACATTCTTTTTAGGTCGCCACGTGGTCGCCACATTGCCCGAATGCAGGTAAACTCGTGCATTGCCTAGGTGACATCGAGCAAAATACAAAATGGCAGTCAGCGTGAGTGAGCAAATTTGATGCAACTTTACTGAGGATTTTCTACCTACTGTGCAGAATTGTGAATGGGGAGTTGGCATTTTTGAGCACAAAGCACTTAGCTACATGGATTTTTTAAAGAATTTCTTAGCCTTGGGAGATGTGTAACGAACTTGAACAGTAGGATTGGACAGGTGACGGTTGCAACACTGAGCTATGTCTAATCTGTAGCTCATCGGTGGATGCAACAGTGAGCTGCTGAAGCATACGAACTTCCGCTCTCGTCTCATGTTATACGGCAGCTACTTGCTTTACAAGGCTTGTGTGTTGACATTTAAAATTAATGAATTCAAATTGTATTCCTATGAATTTGTCGAGTCTTTGCTGAAGTCTAATGGCTTAAGGATCAATGCCAGATTGAACCCTCTTATATTTTGCAATATATTGGAATGATTAGACGTTTTATAATCTACTCAACCCGCGAACTTCATGCAGCTGTGACGTGAGAATCATGGTGTGGCTGCAAATGTCTAAGATGAAATTCCAACAAAAGAAATGTTTACGATTAGGAAAGGTGTGCTTCAATTTTCTAAGACTGGCTTATGTTACGTGGTAGCATAACTTGCTTTCCCATCAACACCTTGGGTGGCATGAGCAGCCTTCAACACGCCGCATGGCTGTGGTGTGCGTCAGGTGGCAAGTTAAGTCATTAACATTAGTATCAATCATTCAAAATCTAACAGGTGACATAAAGGACGAGAAGTATAACACCGTTAATATTAGATCAGTATCACGATCAGGACCATTAATTTTATAGCAACAGCATTTTTTATGTGGAATGCGGATAACAAAGTTATTGTTGTTGTCATGACTTGCTTTATTTCGACAACTCTTGGAAAATTTGTGTATAATTTTTGAAAATTCCTAGACCCGCCACTGATTCAACATCCTCTGCTTCTTATTCTCAAATGTATCCTAATTTTTCCTATCCCAAATTATTGCCCCCTCATTTTGAATTGAATCAAAATTGAATAAGAACGTTTTCAGTGTCATTATTCTTTACATCAATAACATTTTTCTGTCAACCAAGAATCTTTCAAGGTGGGATATTGCATCAACTTCAGACAGCTTGTCCTGTCTATACTTGAAACAGTTCTGCACCTAATTGCTTTTTATCATCACTACCTTGAGCATTTTATGTGAAGACATGATTCTGTTTTCAACTTATTGGCTGCAAACCTTCAATCATTAACCAGTTGTAAACTTTTCATCAATTTTCGTAGCTTTGAAAAACCCTTGGTTATGACTGGTGAGGAACATTACCCAACTGCTCTCTCCACCCCAAATAATGACCTTTGCATAGTCGATCTTCCCGTAGGATATACCAATTGCAAGTATGGCAGCATTTACATGAAAGGAAGGTATTTCGGTAGCAAACATTGCTAAGGGCGATGTAGTCAAAAATATATTATTTCATTTCGAGAATTGCTCGCGCTAAACTGTTTGTTGCGTCAAACCCTTCTGCAAATACTTGTTTACTGATTGTTATTGAAATCTTTACAAAGCCTTGTTACATTTCCTTGGATTAGACATTTCAGTGAGAAAATTTTATCAAAAATATGCCAGATAATTGTTGTGTAGCGAGTCAGGCTACAGGACTGATGCAGATGGACGTAAGGTGACTTTTCACAATATTCCCATCAAGAATTCAAGCCTGTTAAAAGTGAGTATTGCAGCATCACTTAGCTTTATTACTCTCTGCAATGCTTAACTAAAACGCTTGAGTATGTGCAATTTGCAGTTGTGGCTCGTGAAAATACAGAGAGACGTATCACCAAATTTTCGCATCACAAAAAGAACAAAGATGTGGTTTTTGCATTTCAAAGTGGATGATTTTATGAAAAGTTGTACTGGTCACCGTTCACTTGAAGATAAAGCAGTGCCTTCAGTATTTGCGCGGTCTGGCCCTTCTCCTAAACGAAAATCTCCCAGAAAGAGACACCCATCACAAGATACAAGTAAAGGCCACTTGAAGATGATATCCAATTCGAACAAAATGCGCAACCACAGGAGAGTGATCTGAAAGAATACATAATGCACATTATAGTCATCTTTCCCAAAGAGTTGAAGAATTTATCTACAAACCAGTTTGGAATAAAGAGATTCACGGAGTCGAGTTCTGACATTTGTTTTTATACTGGATTCCCAAATTATGAAACACTTGATGCTTGTTTCAATTTTCTGAACCCTGCTGAAAATGTTGAGACTTTAGTGTACATCAATACAGTTGACAAAGAGTTGAGGTTTAGTGGGCCTAAATCAAGTTGCCAAGTGAACAATGGATATAAACCAGGCTAGCGACGTAAACTCAGTATGTTAAATGAGCGTTTCATGGTGCTCGTACGAATGAGGCTGGGTCTATTTGAATTTGATTTGGCTCATCGATTTGATGTCCACGTGTCCATTGTAAATAGAATTTGTACTTCACGGATCAACTCTACTTATTTCAAGTTTGGTTACCTTAACATCTGGCCAGACCGAGAGACCATCAATCAAGCAATGCCTCAGTCGTTCATACATAAATATCCCCAAACAAGGGTTATTATTGATCCTACTGAAATTAAATGTCTGATACCATCTTTTCTTTCCTTGCATAGTGAGACCTACTCAGTGTATAAAGCCACACAACATTTAAAGGGCTTCTTGGAATTGCCCCTAGTGGCCCGATTACTTTTCTCTCCCAGTTGTATTCTGGCAGTATTTCTTATCGAGAATTAACAATAAGATCAGGGTTACTTAAGTTACCTTTTTGTCCTGATGATATTGTAATGGCTAACAAGGGATTCACAATTGCTGACCTTCTAAAACCTCTTAAAGTTAGTCTGAATATTCCCCCTTTTGTTGGTTCCAGAAGTCAACAAGAGCCTTCTGAAGTGATTGCAACTCAAGAAATTGCTTTTGAGCAAATTCACGTTGAAAGAGTTATCAATAAGGTGAAAAATTTTCAAATCTTTAACCACGTTATTCCATTGTCTTTAGCAGGCAGCCTTAATCAAATGTAGACTGTTTGTGCAATGCGTACAAACTTACAAAATCCAATCATTTCATAGCCAGGCTAGCTGTAACTGCAAATTGCCTGTCAGTGCTTTTTAACCTTGCATATTGATGCTTACATAGATTGCTTTTAAAATGCTTAATTTTAATATGATGCTTGAATCCATAACAATTATGCCCCTACATACGGAGCGACTATACCAGAACATGCTCTGCCCTTGGTGACTTTGTTGTGTTGTTGGACCTAGTTCGTAGTGTCCATGAAGAAGAATTTCTCCAACTTTAATAACATGCCAATAAAGCTATTTGCATCAAATGCAATTCTCTCAATAACCATCCCCTTGAAAGTGTGTGTAATGAAATCACACCATTTTGAACCAGTTAGGCCTAGTTGGCCTTGCACTTGAAAATAATATCTGTCTGGTTTTTAGAACAAGAAAACTGTCCTTAATTTCCAAGTGAAAATCTTTGTCTCCTCTGCATGCTGTCAAAGAAGTAACATATCTGTGCTTGTATGGACATTTGACTTCAATATTCCAAAGGGGAAATCTTTTGCTGCTTTATCAATAACTTTAGCATCACCCAGAAATGGGTATGCTGGATTAATTACCAATCAGAAGGGAATGTCCTAACTGGATAACCAGTGTTTCTAAAATAAGTCTCATATCTATCTATTGCATTACTTTCATTTTCAATTTCATGCTTTAATGATGCTGGTAGGTTGTTTAATTTAGTTTGTCTCTCTTCCTTATCTACCAGCCCCTTTAAGAAATTTTGAGCTAATTAACTTCTAATGCAGTACATCTCCAAATTTTGAGGCTGTTATTCAGTGGTTACTTTCATCCCACCATCTCTTGCTTTCTCTCTGTAAAATGTTTTCCTGTTCAATACTAGCTGCCTCACCTTTACTCACTCGTAAAAAATCAAGTAAAGGTTGATATTCCTTGGAGCACTGAGTAATAGTAAAATCTGGACAGTGTTGTGATAATGGAAAATGTGGATAACTTGGCAATAAAATTTTTTGAATACAACTTTTAATCAAATCCACATTACAGTAGACTTCAAAATTTTCTTCAGTTGGAGCTAGTTGATGGCTTAGATAATCACCAACAGTTACTGACCCCATCCTTGTGGATACTTCTAAATTTACAGTCATGTACAGACTAAGGCCATATGCTCTGTTTTTGTCTTGTAAGCTTGTTTTAAAACTTTCAATTTCATTATGAGTGGGTGGCACCTTGGCTGCAGGATACAGGGTACAATTGATTCCTGGTGAGTTCTTTCTCTTTGTTCCACAGCTTTGTATAATTAATCGGTCTAGTTTTGGCTTTTTGGAAACTATGTCCATTGAAGGCTCAGGGGATATTGTTTTTCCTCTACGTTTATGCTACTGATGTGGAAGGGGTGTACAAGCCAAATCATCAGGAATTACCTTAATCTTGGCCAAGGAAAAGTATGAGACCAAGTACATAAGTCCAACAGCATGATTGCAGAACCCCAAAGCTCCAGCTACACAAGAACATGAAGACCCAAGAACATCATAGGATGGACCTTTGGTTGCAATAGCCAGACAATGTTTATGCGGGGCTTCATTTTTCTTCAGGCTTCTATAGCATTGAGCTCTGAAATTGGATATTTCACTTCCCAAATGGAACTTTGCTGATACGTTATGAATGTGCCCGTTAACAAAGAAGTTTGCTCCACGTTCAAAAGGTTTCACCACCATGTAATCAGGAGCGTTTTGGATAATCTTACCTGAATTTCGAATATATTTTACAATACTGTTAAATGTACATGAAGGTAAATAAGTCAAGGTTTTGTCCATGTCTTTTTCACAAGGCAAAAAGCGAATTTTTTTTTCATTCGCACCTTGCAGATTTCTTTGTGGCTTGGCAGCTATGCTTGCCTGTTGGACAGCGCTTACCTGATCTGACTTTGGTTGTAGAATTTGCTTTGCTCTGTACAACATATTTTGATTTAATAATTAAGGCTATGATTTCACAAAACAGTACAAACAATTATGTATGTAACTGAGTTTCGAGAAGAAATTATTTATAGGATAAATATTAATGAAGCCTACTTTTCAACTAGTTGAACTTTCAGCCTCAACTCTTTCATGTTAACGTTGTTTTTGCAAAGGAATCTCTTGAGTTCCATGTCTCAAGTGGTCTATCCATATAGTTTTTTGAAGTAACTTTGATTGCAATCAATAAATGTGTTCTATACAGTGTTCTACAGCGACAAACAACTCCAAGGGTATCGCTAAATAGAAGTTGGGCAATTCCCCTTAGCAACGGTTGCTACCGAAAACCCTCACTTTGGTGTAACTGCCACCATATTTGCAATCGGTGTATTGAACCTAACAAACCAACAATGTCGACTCGCAAGCAATCCAACTATAGAGATCTACTGAGAAAACCAAAAGAGAACTTTCGATGTGTTAAATTTATCAAACACTAAGTGCACTTAGAATATTCGACAAAATAGACGAAAAATATTGATAATATTGCAATTGAAACATTAAGTTAGCTATTAGAACAGAATATTACATTTTTTGTTGTAGAAACAAAGAATCAATAAAACCTGAGCTACTAAATGCTTAGATATATAAATTTGTACATTTTTTTTAAATCACAAATTTTAGTAATAAAAATTATAGTTAATGGACGAAATTAGCCATTCTTCCTCATGGCCAATTCCTCGTCTATGGAATAGTGTCTACGACCTTGTGACGATGG